>CM055116.1:1046511895-1046737015 GCA_029206835.1 Rana muscosa | reverse complement strand
ATCAATGAGGGGAGGCACTCTGGGACCCTGATGCAATGAGGGGAGGCACTCTGGGGACCCTGATGCAATGAGGGGAGGCACTCTGGGGACCCTGATGCAATGAGGGGAGGCACTCTGGGACCCTGATGCAATGAGGGGAGGCACTCTGGGGACCCTGATGCAATGAGGGGAGGCACTCTGGGGACCCTGATGCAATGAGGGGAGGCACTCTGGGGACCCTGATGCAATGAGGGGAGGCACTCTGGGGACCCCTGATGCAATGAGGGGAGGCACTCTGGGGACCCTGATGCAATGAGGGGAGGCACTCTGGGGACCCTGATGCAATGAGGGGAGGCACTCTGGGGACCCTGATGCAATGAGGGGAGGCACTCTGGGGACCCTGATGCAATGAGGGGAGGCACTCTGGGGACCCTGATGCAATGAGGGGAGGCACTCTGGGGACCCTGATGCAATGAGGGGAGGCACTCTGGGGACCCTGATGCAATGAGGGGAGGCACTCTGGGGACCCTGATGCAATGAGGGGAGGCACTCTGGGGACCCTGATGCAATGAGGGGAGGCACTCTGGGGACCCTGATGCAATGAGGGGAGGCACTCTGGGGACCCTGATGCAATGAGGGGAGGCACTCTGGGGACCCTGATGCAATGAGGGGAGGCACTCTGGGGACCCTGATGCAATGAGGGGAGGCACTCTGGGGACCCTGATGCAATGAGGGGAGGCACTCTGGGGACCCTGATGCAATGAGGGGAGGCACTCTGGGGACCCTGATGCAATGAGGGGAGGCACTCTGGGGACCCTGATGCAATGAGGGGAGGCACTCTGGGGACCCTGATGCAATGAGGGGGAGGCACTCTGGGGACCCTGATGCAATGAGGGGAGGCACTCTGGGGACCCTGATGCAATGAGGGGGAGGCACTCTGGGGACCCTGATGCAATGAGGGGAGGCACTCTGGGGACCCTGATGCAATGAGGGGAGGCACTCTGGGGACCCTGATGCAATGAGGGGGAAGGCACTCTGGGGACCCTGATGCAATGAGGGGAGGCACTCTGGGGACCCTGATGCAATGAGGGGGAGGCACTCTGGGGACCCTGATGCAATGAGGGGGAGGCACTCTGGGGACCCTGATGCAATGAGGGGAGGCACTCTGGGGACCCTGATGCAATGAGGGGAGGCACTCTGGGGACCCTGATGCAATGAGGGGAGGCACTCTGGGGACCCTGATGCAATGAGGGGAGGCACTCTGGGGACCCTGATGCAATGAGGGGAGGCACTCTGGGGACCCTGATGCAATGAGGGGAGGCACTCTGGGGACCCTGATGCAATGAGGGGAGGCACTCTGGGGACCCTGATGCAATGAGGGGAGGCACTCTGGGGACCCTGATGCAATGAGGGGAGGCACTCTGGGGACCCTGATGCAATGAGGGGAGGCACTCTGGGGACCCTGATGCAATGAGGGGAGGCACTCTGGGGACCCTGATGCAATGAGGGGAGGCACTCTGGGGACCCTGATGCAATGAGGGGAGGCACTCTGGGGACCCTGATGCAATGAGGGGAGGCACTCTGGGGACCCTGATGCAATGAGGGGAGGCACTCTGGGGACCCTGATGCAATGAGGGGAGGCACTCTGGGGACCCTGATGCAATGAGGGGAGGCACTCTGGGGACCCTGATGCAATGAGGGGAGGCACTCTGGGGACCCTGATGCAATGAGGGGAGGCACTCTGGGGACCCTGATGCAATGAGGGGAGGCACTCTGGGGACCCTGATGCAATGAGGGGAGGCACTCTGGGGACCCTGATGCAATGAGGGGAGGCACTCTGGGGACCCTGATGCAATGAGGGGAGGCACTCTGGGGACCCTGATGCAATGAGGGGAGGCACTCTGGGGACCCTGATGCAATGAGGGGAGGCACTCTGGGGACCCTGATGCAATGAGGGGAGGCACTCTGGGGACCCTGATGCAATGAGGGGAGGCACTCTGGGGACCCTGATGCAATGAGGGGAGGCACTCTGGGGACCCTGATGCAATGAGGGGAGGCACTCTGGGGACCCTGATGCAATGAGGGGAGGCACTCTGGGGACCCTGATGCAATGAGGGGAGGCACTCTGGGGACCCTGATGCAATGAGGGGAGGCACTCTGGGGACCCTGATGCAATGAGGGGAGGCACTCTGGGGGACCCTGATGCAATGAGGGGAGGCACTCTGGGGACCCTGATGCAATGAGGGGAGGCACTCTGGGGACCCTGATGCAATGAGGGGAGGCACTCTGGGGACCCTGATGCAATGAGGGGAGGCACTCTGGGGACCCTGATGCAATGAGGGGAGGCACTCTGGGGACCCTGATGCAATGAGGGGAGGCACTCTGGGGACCCTGATGCAATGAGGGGAGGCACTCTGGGGACCCTGATGCAATGAGGGGAGGCACTCTGGGGACCCTGATGCAATGAGGGGAGGCACTCTGGGGACCCTGATGCAATGAGGGGAGGCACTCTGGGGACCCTGATGCAATGAGGGGAGGCACTCTGGGGACCCTGATGCAATGAGGGGAGGCACTCTGGGGACCCTGATGCAATGAGGGGAGGCACTCTGGGGACCCTGATGCAATGAGGGGAGGCACTCTGGGGACCCTGATGCAATGAGGGGAGGCACTCTGGGGACCCTGATGCAATGAGGGGAGGCACTCTGGGGACCCTGATGCAATGAGGGGAGGCACTCTGGGGACCCTGATGCAATGAGGGGAGGCACTCTGGGGACCCTGATGCAATGAGGGGAGGCACTCTGGGGACCCTGATGCAATGAGGGGAGGCACTCTGGGGACCCTGATGCAATGAGGGGAGGCACTCTGGGGACCCTGATGCAATGAGGGGAGGCACTCTGGGGACCCTGATGCAATGAGGGGAGGCACTCTGGGGACCCTGATGCAATGAGGGGAGGCACTCTGGGGACCCTGATGCAATGAGGGGAGGCACTCTGGGGACCCTGATGCAATGAGGGGAGGCACTCTGGGGACCCTGATGCAATGAGGGGAGGCACTCTGGGGACCCTGATGCAATGAGGGGAGGCACTCTGGGGACCCTGATGCAATGAGGGGAGGCACTCTGGGGACCCTGATGCAATGAGGGGAGGCACTCTGGGGACCCTGATGCAATGAGGGGAGGCACTCTGGGGACCCTGATGCAATGAGGGGAGGCACTCTGGGGACCCTGATGCAATGAGGGGAGGCACTCTGGGGACCCTGATGCAATGAGGGGAGGCACTCTGGGGACCCTGATGCAATGGGGGAGGCACTCTGGGGACCCTGATGCAAGGGGAGGCACTCTGGGGACCCTGATGTAAGGGGAGGCACTCTGGGGACCCTGATGCAAGGGGAGGCACTCTGGGGACCCTGATGCAAGGGGAGGCACTCTGGGGACCCTGATGTAAGGGGAGGCACTCTGGGGACCCTGATGTAAGGGGAGGCACTCTGGGGACCCTGATGTAAGGGGAGGCACTCTGGGGACCCTGATGTAAGGGGAGGCACTCTGGGGACCCTGATGTAAGGGGAGGCACTCTGGGGACCCTGATGTAAGGGGAGGCACTCTGGGGACCCTGATGTAAGGGGAGGCACTCTGGGGACCCTGATGTAAGGGGAGGCACTCTGGGGACCCTGATGTAAGGGGAGGCACTCTGGGGACCCTGATGTAAGGGGAGGCACTCTGGGGACCCTGATGTAAGGGGAGGCACTCTGGGGACCCTGATGTAAGGGGAGGCACTCTGGGGACCCTGATGTAAGGGGAGGCACTCTGGGGACCCTGATGTAAGGGGAGGCACTCTGGGGACCCTGATGTAAGGGGAGGCACTCTGGGGACCCTGATGTAAGGGGAGGCACTCTGGGGACCCTGATGTAAGGGGAGGCACTCTGGGGACCCTGATGTAAGGGGAGGCACTCTGGGGACCCTGATGTAAGGGGAGGCACTCTGGGGACCCTGATGTAAGGGGAGGCACTCTGGGGACCCTGATGTAAGGGGAGGCACTCTGGGGACCCTGATGTAAGGGGAGGCACTCTGGGGACCCTGATGTAAGGGGAGGCACTCTGGGGACCCTGATGTAAGGGGAGGCACTCTGGGGACCCTGATGTAAGGGGAGGCACTCTGGGGACCCTGATGTAAGGGGAGGCACTCTGGGGACCCTGATGTAAGGGGAGGCACTCTGGGGACCCTGATGTAAGGGGAGGCACTCTGGGGACCCTGATGTAAGGGGAGGCACTCTGGGGACCCTGATGTAAGGGGAGGCACTCTGGGGACCCTGATGTAAGGGGAGGCACTCTGGGGACCCTGATGTAAGGGGAGGCACTCTGGGGACCCTGATGTAAGGGGAGGCACTCTGGGGACCCTGATGTAAGGGGAGGCACTCTGGGGACCCTGATGTAAGGGGAGGCACTCTGGGGACCCTGATGTAAGGGGAGGCACTCTGGGGACCCTGATGTAAGGGGAGGCACTCTGGGGACCCTGATGTAAGGGGAGGCACTCTGGGGACCCTGATGTAAGGGGAGGCACTCTGGGGACCCTGATGTAAGGGGAGGCACTCTGGGGACCCTGATGTAAGGGGAGGCACTCTGGGGACCCTGATGTAAGGGGAGGCACTCTGGGGACCCTGATGTAAGGGGAGGCACTCTGGGGACCCTGATGTAAGGGGAGGCACTCTGGGGACCCTGATGTAAGGGGAGGCACTCTGGGGACCCTGATGTAAGGGGAGGCACTCTGGGGACCCTGATGTAAGGGGAGGCACTCTGGGGACCCTGATGTAAGGGGAGGCACTCTGGGGACCCTGATGTAAGGGGAGGCACTCTGGGGACCCTGATGTAAGGGGAGGCACTCTGGGGACCCTGATGTAAGGGGAGGCACTCTGGGGACCCTGATGTAAGGGGAGGCACTCTGGGGACCCTGATGTAAGGGGAGGCACTCTGGGGACCCTGATGTAAGGGGAGGCACTCTGGGGACCCTGATGTAAGGGGAGGCACTCTGGGGACCCTGATGTAAGGGGAGGCACTCTGGGGACCCTGATGTAAGGGGAGGCACTCTGGGGACCCTGATGTAAGGGGAGGCACTCTGGGGACCCTGATGTAAGGGGAGGCACTCTGGGGACCCTGATGTAAGGGGAGGCACTCTGGGGACCCTGATGTAAGGGGAGGCACTCTGGGGACCCTGATGTAAGGGGAGGCTCTCTTGGGACCCTGGTGTAAGAGGAGGCTCTCTGAGGACCCTGATGTAGGGGGAGGCTCTCTAGGGACCCTGATGTAAGTAGCTAGGCTCTCTGGGGACCCTGATGTAAGGGGAGGCTCTCTGGGGACCCTCATGTAAGGAGGGGCTCTCTGGGGACCCTCATGTAATGAGGGGGGCTCTGGGGACCATAATATAAGTAGGGAGGCTCTCTGGGGACCTTGATGTAGGGGGAGGCTCTCTGGGGATCCTAATGTAGGGAGAGGCTCTCTGTGGACCCTGGTGTAAGTAGGAAGGCTCTCTAGGGACCCTGATGTAAGGGGAGGCTCTCTGTGGACTCTGATGTAAGGAGGGGCTCTCTGGGGACCCTGATGTAAGGAGGGGCTCTCTGGGGACCCTGATGTAAGGAGGGGCTCTCTGGGGACCCTGATGTAAGGAGGGGCTCTCTGGGGACCCTGATGTAAGGAGGGGCTCTCTGGGGACCCTGATGTAAGGAGGGGCTCTCTGGGGACCCTGATGTAAGGAGGGGCTCTCTGGGGACCCTGATGTAAGGAGGGGCTCTCTGGGGACCCTGATGTAAGGAGGGGCTCTCTGGGGACCCTGATGTAAGGAGGGGCTCTCTGGGGACCCTGATGTAAGGAGGGGCTCTCTGGGGACCCTGATGTAAGGAGGGGCTCTCTGGGGACCCTGATGTAAGGAGGGGGCTCTCTGGGGACCCTGATGTAAGGAGGGGGCTCTCTGGGGACCATAACATAAGTAGGGAGGCTCTCTGGGGACCCTGATGTAAGGGGAGACTCTCTGGGGACCCTGATGTAAAGAGGGGCTCTCTGGGGACCCTGATGTAAGGAGGGGGGCTCTGAGGAACCTAATATAAAATAAGTGGGGACCCTAAAGTAGGGAGAGGCTCTCTGGGGACCCTGATGTAAGGGGGGCTCTCTGGGGACCCTGATGTAAGGGGAGGCTCTCTGGGGACCCTGATGTAAGGGGAGGCTCTCTGGGGAGTCCCCCTATGTGATGGTGTGTGTGTGTGTCGGGGGGCGGCATTGAAGGACCTGGCCTTGGGGCGGCATAGGGAGTAAATCCGGGCCTGTACTGACCTTCATATTGGCAGGTTAACACCATTGAACAAGTGACCATTTTCAAATAATGTGGGCGAAAATGATGTGCTAAACAAAACTAGAACACTCTGATAGTCTGCATTTCCTGATGGGCAGGTCGGGTCTGCTCCCTCTTGCCTCCAGCATCTCACTGCTGGTTAGGGATGCTATTCATCACAGTGATGGGCCAGTAGGCACCCAAGAAAGGGTGGGCCAATGCAGGCAAGTATGTAGGATATTGTTATTTGCAATTTAGTACATCTCAGATACAGTCAGTTTCACGAAGAAAATAGGGACTGTAGGTTTGTTCTTAAGTTACGTTCTTAAGTTGGATTTGTTTGTAAGTCAGAACAGCTACACTTTTTAGGTGTAGCTCCAGCCAAAAAATCTATTTTTTATTTTTTTGTATAGCACAGAGAAGAGTTGTCACCTCTGTAACATTTGCTTTGCTGTCTGTGCCCCTCTTCAGAAGATTTCACCTCACTTTCTGTACCAAGGACAATTGGATTTAGAAAATTTTGGGTTGTTAGGGAAACAAGGATTGGTGATAAAGCATCAGTGGAGACACCTTTTTCCCATATTAACTCTTACAGGAAAGAATTTCCCTTCCTAGGGGTAGATTTCCTCTCACTTCCTGTTATCTCCCTCCGTTTGTACGTAGGAGTCATATGTAAGTTGGAAGTTTGTAAATGTAATGTTTTCTCTTTGACGAGAAAAACGCCCGTGTGGGCTTTTCAGCATTTTTCCCGACGAGAAAAACGGCAAGAATCACGACAAGAAAAAATAGAACATGCTCTAATTTTTCTCGTCGTGATTCCCGGCATTTTTTTCCGTGGCAGTTTTCCCATAGGGAAACACTGCCAGGGAGCCCACACATGGTCGGTTTTCTCGACCAAGAGGAAAAATGTAATGAAAACCGGCCGTGTGTAGGGGACCAAGCCGTTCCTCGTTTTTCCCGTCGATTTTCTCGACTGTGTTTTCACCGTCGAGAAAATTGATCGTGTGTACACTGCATTATTGCTTAACCAGTTTAAAATGAAGGTACACTTTAATCATGAGACTATATTACAGTAAAGGAATGTTCGCACTGTATTACATTGCACCACAACATGCTTTACCTTGCATTGTAGCCAGTTGCATTACCACAGCTCATTCATTTTTGAAGTGTATTTAAAGTTAACATTATTTTTAGTTTTAGATATTGTATAGAATGTTTAAAACACCTGCCAGTTTTTTTTTTCTTTTGTGTTTTGTTTTGCTGTATGTGTCCTTACTGTCTGCTCTGGTGACAACTGGAACATTTTGTACTACCCATCACTTTCTGTCTAAGTGACCACCAGGACAATTTTGAAAAATGTTGGCTATGCATGCACTTTAATCCAAGGCAACAAATACATAAAAAAAACATGTAAATCAAGGAGCACTCCAATCAAACAGCTAAACTGTGCCACTGACATCACAATGACTCCAGGTATGTATATTTATAGAAGAAGGGCGGGCATAATGTTGAGGATACTGTGTCACAAAGACATGTTCCTGTTTATGATAATAAAGTGCAAAGTGTGTCAAAGGTTGAATACACAATGGCCAGTAAGAGCCCATTCACACAGGGACGACTTTGGATCCGACTTCAAGTCGCTCCAAGTCGCCCCTAGTCGCCTCAAGTCACGCTGCATGAGAAAATCAATGTAAGTGAATGGAGCCGTCTTAATGCACACTACTGCAGTCGCTCCGACTTCAGAAAAGGTTCCTGTACTACTTCAATCCGACTTCTAGGCGACTTGTAGGCAACTTGTACCTATTGATTTCAATGGAAGTCGCCTCAGAAGTCGGATCACTGTCTTAACAGAAGCAACAATACAGGAAGAGAACATACATTTCTCAGGCAAACCCCTCCCTCCCACAGAGCTGATTCTTGTTTGATTGGCCACTGGAAAGCCTCCTGTCTTGGAGGCAACTTGAAGTTGCCTTGTAAGTTGCCTCATGTCGTGCTGTAATTCATACTCAAGTCATGTCCAAGTTGCCTCCCAAAGTCACGCTGGAAGTCGTGTTGCCCCTGTGTGAATGGAGTCTAATTATATTCTGTTCCTTTTTAGTAAACTGAATAGTAAGCAGGCATGATTCCATCTTGTATTCCTGCAGTTCTGAAAAGTATGACTGATTTTGTTCCCTGATCCAGGAATATAGTCAATAACTTAGAGGGAGAAAAGTTGGTCTGACTCCCCTTCTTGTACTAAAATCTACCTGTACACTGGTAAAATGTGGTGAACTTATCTTATTAAATATCCATTGGTGTGAAAACCTGTCAACTGAGCCGACCCAGGATACTAACATTTTTGTTATTGACAGTTACATATTTAGGGTCACTTAATTTTAAGAAAATTGTTTATCTTGAGATTTGCATTTGTTGTCAGGTGCAGTTAGTGTGCCTGCCACCAAAGGCTTTGTTTCTTTTATGTATAGTAAAGCGAAAAAGTTATAAGCAAGTGAGATAGCTCCCCTTTTAGGGAAATCCCTCCTCTAGTGATGTCAGGGATGTAGTGAGTGCAGGGCCGGACTGGGAATAAAAACCAGCCCTGGAAAAAATGTCATACCAGCCCCATAGCATTATTATACCAGCCCAACAGCATAAAGTCAATATTTTCTTGTTCATAAAAGGGAAAACCATGCATTTTAAAACTCATTTGAAGAGCGTATTATATATAGATAAGACAGATATAAAAGCACATAGGGCTATATATATAAATAAATATATATATATATATATATATATATATATATATATATATATTGTGGCAGAGCGAGGCTCTGTCCCAATGACAGTGAAGGTAAAAGGGACACAGGGTTTGCATATCTGCAGACTGCAGGACTACAGAGTGTAGAATTTTAAATGGAGAAAAATGCTCTGTCAGTTTTCTCCAGGTTTTCCTACTTTAGTATGGGACTCGGTAGTTTGGAGATCCCTAAGACTTGGGTGGGACGGGATCTCCAACCCTGTGTCCGGGTCTTATGGACAGCCAGCATGGTGTGTTCTCAGGTGCACACAACCAATATAATGAGGGGCTGGTGAGAGCAGAGAGTGGAGGATGGTGGAGAGTGAGCAGCTTGCTAACTGCAGTGGCTGCTAGTGAATGTCTCTGTGTGAGGATAAACGCTGTGTGTGTTGAAGGGCGTTAAAGCTGTGTGTGTCCAAGGAGTCAGAAGCTGTGTGCGTCCAAGGAGTCAGAAGCTGTGTGCATTAAGGGACTTCAAGCCCAAAGCTGTGTGCATCCAAGACTGTGAGACTGGAAGATCTAGTGGTTTAAGGTATCAGTACCTAAAGCAAGCAGAGGAACTGCTAACAAGAGAGCCAGGTGGCTTGGTATGTTTTCCTTATTTTTGGACTGCTAAATGAAGTTAAACCCCTGAGTGGGAGTCCTGAATGGACATTTTGCTTTTGTTTTTCTGTTTTAATAAACGTGGGCTACCAGGCCCTTAACTAGAATGCCTGTCTGATATGGACTCACTGCAAAAAAATGCATCTATCCACTTGAGCTAAAACACCCCAATATCACAGTGGTGGATTCAGTGGGCACAAGACGGTGGAATCCGGGTCCTTGCTCCACAGTGAGTTCAGGTCAGGAACTGTTGGCTGTGTGTGGAAGTGCAGCCAGGCGAAAGGCATTGTGTGTTGCAGGTGGTGTACCTGTGAACGAAAAGTCCATTTTTTTTCTGCGATGAACTGCTGCTAGCTGTGTGTGGCAGCCAGGCAAACTGCATTGCACAGAAATTTGATGGCCTGTGTTGCACAGGGTTGTGTACCTGTAAAAGGAGAATCACATTTTCTTCCCTCTCTGCTGTGAACTGTGTTACCGGTTGCTGTGTGCAACACCGCAAGGATGGGGCGGTCAAAACAGAAAAAGGAGGCGATCCTTGCTGAAGCAAGAGAGAGGCTACTGTGGCTAGAGGGTATTTCACCACATGCCCCAGCCAAACCAGAGAATTTGACTGAGTGTGAAATCTCTGTGATAAATTACTCATGTCACCCCCAGTTAAAAGGGAAGTGAAAGAGGTTGTCCCTGGCAACAGGAAGCCAGGTAGACAACAGCGTGTGGAAAAGAGGAGAATGGTCGTCCGTGGAAGCAACGTCCATGCCAGCAGGGATGTCAGAGATCCAAGGAGTCTGTCTGCTGATGGTCATGACCAGTGGAGTACTCAAGAGTGGTATCCCGTGGCAACAGAGAGCCAGGCATTGAGGAGATGCCAAGAAATTAAAATTCAGTGTCCAGTACCGTGCTTGGAATGTGGTCAAGTGGGGCATAGGATCTTTACTTGCCCAAGGTTCTGGAACACCGCTGAAAAGCCTGGAAAGGCTGCAGTGTCGCTATATGGCCCCAAAGAAACTGTAGCTGGTATGGATGCAGCTGAGAGACAGTGCACTCAAGTGAAGGCTATGAGGCCAGCCACTGAAAATGGTAAGACTGTTTCAGTTCATGGTACGGAACCCAGTGAAGCGGGAGAATGTCCAGTGGGGAGATCCGCAGTGCCAATGAACATAGACTTGCGGCAGTGTGCTGCCCAGAGCAGTGGGGAGGCACAGCGTAAAGCCCAACTAGCCACAGGGCTAAAGACTGGAAAGGACATGGGGACTCTGCACGTGCCTGCTATAGTCCAGCAGATGGCTGGGAAAATAGAGTTAGGGGTGACCAAAACAGTGCTGGTGCCATGTTCCCTAGTGACAGGTACTGCAGGGTTGCCCAGGGAAACCTCCAAGAAGCCCGCAGTGACGGAGCCAAGCGTTTCCCAGGTCAGCTTTGGAGCTGCCTATGTAGGAAAGGGTGCCCCTTTAAAGATGGAGGGCGCTGTGAGGAGTCACTCAGAGGCTTTAGTGGGTAATAGACAATCCACAAAAGTAGCAGTTATGTCTACACGTAGTGAAAATTCTGATGGTTATGCTGACAAAAGTGTTACTGTTGGCAAATGTGATGGTATTGGTGATAATGACATTGAAAAATGTGTTTCCTTTAATGTTATGTCTGAAAATGTTGGAAATGTGTTATCCTACTCCCATCATTGGTAGTAGGATATCTCCCACGACAACCAGAAGCGCAGGATTGTCCATGGAAGTCTCATGGGGCCTCCATGTGTTGGAGCCAGAGGTTTTCCAGGATGGCTGTGGTGCTACTCTGGTGAAAGAAGGGAAGACTGTGTCACATAGGGTTGTGGGGCTGCACTCACACACACGCACTAAGTGTAACCCAGTTGTCAAGGGGTTAATTCAGCCTGCAAAAGCTGAAAGTGCAGAGCTGTATGTGTCGGTAGCGCCACCAGAGCAAGGTGGTCAAAATAAGGTATTGCACCTTGCCTTGGTTGAGGATGCAATCTCCCAGTGTGATGTGAGAAAAAAATATTGTCACAATGTGAGGTAGATAGACGTGACAAGTGTGCTTTGGCTAGTGAATCCCAGGTTCCTGTTGGGCCTTCTAGAGCAGGTAATGCAGTGCTGTGGAGCACCCGTGATGGAACCACAGGAAACTGGGATAATTGGTGCAAGGAAGCAGTTGCGGCACTAGGGCAAGTGACAAGGAATTACGAAGCAATGATGTGTAACAAAGTTGTGGACAGAACACCTGCTATGCCCAATGGAGGGATCACAGAATGGCCAGTGCTCAAGGGCATGCCAGCCCCTGCAAAGGCTGATGCCCTCCAGTCTGAAGGAACGGTTCTGGGCACAGGCATGGCAGATGGGTTGTCCACGGCCCAGCAACTAAATAATGGAAAGTGTCAAGGTGACAATGTGACTAATGTTGACTCGCAGAGACTCCTCGGTGTAGCGTTAGAGGTGAAGAGGAGACATGTGTCTGACAGCGCTCCAGGGGAGCAACAGGCTGGGATGAGGGGTACCTCCAAGGAGATGGAGGTCTCTTCAAATGTCTCAACCTCACAAGCTGCAATGGATGAGCCCCTCCATGTCTCGGACAGGGGAAAGGTTCCCAAAATGGTCACGCATTTAGACATCAGTTGCATAGAGTTGACAAAAACTTTATTTGAAATGCTGGAGTTGGTAAAAGTGCCCTCACTGTACACTTGGGTGTCTCCACCGCAGTCGGACCAGGTGGTGCTGCGTGGTACCAATAGGTGGAGCCAGGTGGTACAGGCTGTGCTGGGAAGCTTATTAGCAGTGTGGCAAATAGTCCTGAGGTTCTCTAAGAGGGTGCTCCCAGTTACTGAGTGGCCTGGAAGGCGCTCAGAACTGTTGGAGACATCAAAGGTCTCTCCGGCTGGTGTAGTGACTGGAAACATCTCTGCTGGTGTGGTCCGAGGTGCAGCTGAGCTGTGGTCAGTAGAGGGCGCAGATACTGTCTCAGCAGCTAAATCTCATGAGAAGGAATGGCCCAGAATAGATGCAGCACTAGCAGAGATGCTTTCTATCACTCAGAAAGTGGTACAACTTAAAGAACCCGGAGACACTGTGAGAAAAAGTGCTAATGTTGGTTGCTGCAACAATGTAATGTGTACATCAGAAAGAAGTAGTTTGTGCTTGGATCAGTGTCATTTGTTAGATCAGTTACCCATGGAGTGTTGGACAACAGGTGAGGTGGAACTTGGCTTTGGTCCTGTGGGATGTAGTCCCTCGCCTATGTGTGGTCCCTCCTCAGGTCTGGTACTAACAAGAGCTGAGATGGACAGTTACATAGTTAGTCAGGTTGAAAAAAGACACAAGTCCATCCAGTTCAACCATAAATAAAAAAAAAAAATATATATATATATTATATATATATATATATATATATATATATATAGTACAATCCCATATACCCAATTCTATACCCACAGTTGATCTAGAGGAAGGCAAAAAACCCCAGCAGAGCATGATCCAATTTGCTACAGCAGGAGAAAAAATTCCTTTCTGATCCCCCGAGAGGCAATCGGATATTCCCCGGATCAACTTTACCTATAGTAACAGCACTGATTGCGTTGGAAAGTGTGACATTAAAATATATGCTTTAATGATTGGCGCTGTTAAAAGTAATGTGGTTGCCCTGGGTAACCAGAGAGAGGTTTTTGAACCTGAAAGACCTGTGGTGAAAGATAAAACTTACTTCCATAAGATGAAAGGTAGGATCAGGTTAGGCAGAGTTCCCCCAAGAGAGGAGAGTATGCTCAGGGACCCCAAGAGAAGAGAGGGAAGGCAGAGTATACGGAATTCTAGGACCCTGTTAAGATCTAAGCTGGGACATACCTGGAGCACACCCGAAAAAAGGGTTGGGCCTACGTGGCCAATGGCCAGCACAAAGGTGTCCCAACTGCTATGGTGGGTGCAGGTGTTTCTCCCTCCGGATCAAAACAAGGGAGGGGGGGTATGTGGCAGAGCGAGTCTCTGTCCCAATGAAAGTGAAGATAAAAGGGACACAGGGTTTGCATATCTGCAGACTGCAGGACTAGAGAGTAGAATTTAAATGGAGAAAAATGCTCTGTCAGTTTTCTCCAGGTTTTCCTACTTTAGTATGGGACTCGGTAGTTTGGAGATCCCTAAGACTTGGGTGGGACGGGATCTCCAACCCTGTGTCCGGGTCTTATGGACAGCCAGCATGGTGTGTTCTCAGGTGCACACAACCAATATAATGAGGGGCTGGTGAGAGCAGAGAGTGGAGGATGGTGAGCAGCTTGCTAACTGCAGTGGCTGCTAGTGAATGTCTGTGTGAGGATAAACGCTGTGTGCGTTGAAGGAGCCAGAAGCTGTGTGCATTAAGGGACTTCAAGCTGTGTGCGTTTAAGAAGCCCAAAGCTGTGTGCATCCAAGACTGTGAGACTGGAAGATCTAGTGGTTTAAGGTATCAGTACCTAAAGCAAGCAGAGGAACTGCTAACAAGAGAGCCAGGTGGCTTGGTATGTTTTCCTTATTTTTGGACTGCTAAATGAAGTTAAACCCCTGCGTGGGAATCCTGAATGGACATTTTGCTTTTGTTTTTCTGTTTAAATAAACGTGGGCTACCAGGCCCTTAACTAGAATACTCTGATATGGACTCACTGCATAAAAATGCATCTATCCACTTGAGCTAAAACACCCCAATATCACAATATATAACATCAAATTCCAGTTAAAGTGGTAAAAGTGGAGCAATTATCAAGGGGGACACCTGGGACTCTGGGAATATGGGGGGACTCTGATGACCAGAGACGACCTTCCGCAGAAAGAATACACTAAGGTAAGGGGGTGGGTTTCTGATATAAGGGGGAAACCTTTATATCAGTGCCCCCTTACATTATTGTATTCACTCCCCCTTACATCAGTGACCCCCCCTCAGACTGGCCTGGTTGTGCTGTCACTGACCTCCTCTCAGGTGCACCTTGCAGGGCTCAATCAGTGGGCTCCAGCTTGGTGGCTCTGGTTTTCCTATAGTCTCCTTTCCACAGTTCACACAAGTCTGACTTCTCCCATGACCCCCATCCCGGCGGCGCTCCCATTCTTGACTCCTCTCCAGACTCCCTCAGAGACTGCAGACATGATATAAGACAAGATGGTCAGAGGTTGCGGACATGATACAAGAGATGGTTAGAGGCTGTGGGCATAGTACAGGAGATGGTCAGAGGCTGTGGGCATGGTACAGGAGATGGTCAGAGGCTGTGGGCATGGTACAGGAGATGGTCAGAGGCTGTGGGCATGGTACAGGAGATGTCAAGATGTCAGAGGCTGCGGGCATGGTACAGGAGATGTCAAGATATCAGAGGCTGCGGGCATGGTACAGGAGATGTTGGAGGCTGCGGGCATGGTACAGGAGATTAATGCAGCCTCACCAATGCCTATCAAATGCAGCCTCAATGTGGCCATCAATGCAGCCTCACTGTGCCCGTCCATGCATCCTCGCTGTGCCCGTCCATGCATCCTCGCTGTGCCCATCAATGCAGCCTCGCTGTGCCCATCAATGCAGCCTCGCTGTGCCCATCAATGCAGCCTCGCTGTGCCCATCAATGCAGCCTCCCTGTGCCCATCAATGCAGCCTCCCTGTGCCCATCAATGCAGCCTCCCTGTGCCCATCAATGCAGCCTCCCTGTGCCCATCAATGCAGCCTCCCTGTGCCCATCAATGCAGCCTCCCTGTGCCCATCAATGCAGCCTCCCTGTGCCCATCAATGCAGCCTCCCTGTGCCCATCAATGCAGCCTCCCTGTGCCCATCAATGCAGCCTCCCTGTGCCCATCAATGCAGCCTCCCTGTGCCCATCAATGCAGCCTCACTGTGCCCATCAATGCAGCCTCACTGTGCCCATCAATGCAGCCTCACTGTACCCATCAATGCAGCCTCACCGTACCCATCAATGCAGCCTCACCGTACCCATCAATGCAGCCTCACCGTGCCCATCAATGCAGCCTCACCGTGCCCATCGTGGCAGCCTCACCGTGCCCATCAATGCAGCCTCACTGTGCCCTTAATTGCAGCCTTACTGTACCCATCAATGTAGCCTCACTGTACCCATCAATGTAGCCTCACTGTACCCATCATTGTAGCCTCACTGTACCCATCATTGCAGCCTCACTGTGCCCATCATTGCAGCCTCACCCTGCCCATCATTGCAGCCTCACCCTGCCCATCATTGCAGCCTCACCCTGCCCATCATTGCAGCCTCACCCTGCCCATCATTGCAGCCTCACCCTGCCCATCATTGCAGCCTCACCCTGCCCATCATTGCAGCCTTACCGTGCCCACAATTGCAGCAAAAAAAATTGGGGAAAAAAAAAATATCCCATAGTTTGGAGACACTTATGCGCAAACCAATCAATTTATGCTTTTTGTAATTTTGTTTACCAAAAATATGTAGCAGAATACATATTGGCCTAAAAAAAAAAAAAAAAAAAAAAAAAAAAAAAAAAAAAAAAAAAAAAAAAAAAAAAAAATCGCAAAAAAAAAACCGTAGTGGTGATCAAATACCACCAAAAGAAAGCTCTATTTGTGCAAAAAAAGGGGCATACATTTTGTATGAGAACAGAGTCGCACGATCGCTCAATTCTATTTTCTCCATCAGTTCATTCCCCAGTTATTACCTTTTGTATCACCTGACCCTCCCTTTTAGATTGTAAGCTCTTGGTAGGTTAATTGGCTTCTGTCTAAATTGGCCCTAGTATATGAATGTGAGTTATGGACCTTAGATTGTAAGCTCCTTGAGGGTAGGGACCGATGTGAATGTACAATGTATATGTAAAGCGCTGCGTAAATTGACTGTGCTATATAAGTAAGTACCTTAATAACAAGCAGGGCCCTCTGATTCCTCCTATATTGAATTGTATAATAATTGTCCTGTCTGCCCTCATTGGTGTAAAGTGCTGCGCAAACTATTGATGGAATTATAAATCCTGTACAGTAAATAAATTGATTGTTTAATATCCACTTCTTCAATACCGGGCATTTTCACCCCATTCCTGCCCAGGCCAATTTTCAGCTTTCAGCACTGTCACGTTTTGAATGACAATTGCGCGGTCGTGCGACGTGGCTCCCAAACAAAACTGACGTCCTTTTTTTTTCCCCCACAAATAGAGCTTTCTTTTGGTGGTATGTGAATATGTCTGCGGTTTTTATTTTTTGCGCTATAAACAAAAAAACTGACAATTTTGAAAAAAAAAACAATATTTTTTACTTTTTGCTATAATAAATATCCCAATTTTTTATTTATTTTTTAAAACATTTTTTTCTCAGTTTAGGCCGATAAGTATTCTTCTACATATTTTTGGTAAAAAAAAAAAAAATCGCAATAAGCGTATATTGAAAGTTATAGCGCCTACAAAATAGGGGATAGATTTATGACTTTTTTTTTTACTAGTAATGGCGGCGATCTGCGTTTTTTGTCAGGACTGCGATATTGCGGCGGACAGATCGGACACTTTTGACACTATTTTGGGACCATTCACATTTATACAGCCAACAGTGCTACAAATATGCACTGATTACTGTATAAATGTCACTGGCAGGGAAGGGGTTAACAATAGGGGGCGATCAAGGGGTTAAATGTGTTCCCTGTGAGTGATTCTTACTATGGGGGGAGGGGACTGACTGGGGGAGGTGACCGATCGGTGTCCCTATGTACAAGGGACACACCATCGGTCTCCTCTCCCTGACAGGACGTGGATCTCATTGTTTACACACAGAGATCCATGACCCTGGCTTTGTGACGAGCAATCGCTGGGCACGCGCATCGGGTCCCCAGTGATGCGGCGGGCGTGCGCTCCACACTGCGGGAATCCCAGGACGTCATATGACGGCCGCCCGGAGGGACGAAAGGTTCCTGCAGCTGTCATTTGACTATGGGCTGGGCGGGAAGCGGTTAAAGTGTGTATGCGGACACCCCAAGTTGCTTTCATCGGTGTACTACACAGACAGTTGCGTCTGTCCTTAGCAAAATAAATAAAAATAAATACACACATAAATAAATACAAATAAATACATACAAAAGTAAATACACACAAAAATATATAATAATAAAAAAATCCAAATATCTCATAGTTGTTATGTAACAACTAACAAGCCATTCTCTGTCACAACAGGTCTTCCACCTTTTGACAAGTAAATATTGCCCCCGCCCCTTTCCTCCATGCGCAGCACCGCCACTGCCTATGTGGGTGCTCCAGTGATGGGAAGCAGGTGAAGGTGGCTGTGTAGACACATAGGGGGGCGAGTCTGTGTGCAGGGAGGGAGCGGGGCGGGGCTTTGCTGGTGCTCTGTCCCGCGGACGCCTCTTTCTCGGTTTAAAGTTGCTGCCGCCACTCAGGGAAGTGGCCTGTCTGCAACAGGCGAGGGATCGGGACCTACCTCCGTCTCCCGGGGTCTATGCTGCAATGCCGACCTGCCCTCAGCAGCCCGCGCTGCCTGTGACAAAAGTCCCGCCCTCCTCCTAGACCAGCTCTTGTGATAGACAGAACACTGCGTCTATCACATGAGCTGGTCTAGGAGGAGGGCGGGACTTTTGTCACAGCGCGCCCAAACTTTTCACACAGAACTCCGACCGCTGTGTGTGACAGGAGGAGGCAGGGAAGCGCTGCAGCCACCCACAGCCACAGCTTACCTCAAAGCGGCCCCAGGGCAGGCAGCCTACCGGGAAATTTCCCAGTATCCCGGTAGGCCAGTCCAGCCCTGAGTGAGTGCCTATATAAAAGCCAGCTATAGGGTGGCCCAATAGTCCCAGGCATGCAAGCAAGGTACCACTCAGCTGCTAAGATGTAGTCTCCTCAAGAGCTGAACTAAAGGGCCCTTTGCAGGGCTAAAATCCCAGGCAAGGTGGTACAGAATATGAGATGAATGTCTGTAATTGCTATATCTCCTCTGATCTTCTTCTGTGGGTCTTATGCCCCGTACACACGGTCGGAATTTTCGCTAGCAAAAGTTCGATGTGAGCTTTTCATCCGAAATTCCGACCGTGTGTATGCTCCATCGGACATTTTCCGACGGAAATTCCGCTCGTGTGTACAGGGCATTACAGCAGGGTGCTTAAAGCGGAGCTCCAAATACTGAAGCTGCTGACTTTTAATGAATGGACACTTACCTATCCAGGGTGCCCGCGATGTCGGCAGCAGAAGACGAGCAATCGCTCGTCTCTCGGCTGCCCCCGCCGCCATCCTTGATGAGGGAATCAGGAAGTGAAGCGTTGCGGCTTCACTGACCGGTTCCCTACTGTGCATGCGCGGTCACTGGTCCCCCACTGTATTCTGGGAACTGTGTGTTTCCCATAACACAGCGGGGGGGACGGGAAGTGGCGTAAATACCCGCAGATTCTGCGGCTATCTATGCCCGGAAGTGAGTGCAAATACCTGTATTATACAGGTATCTGCACCCCCCCTCCCCTCTGAAAGGTGCCAATTGTGGCACCGGAGGGGGGGGAGGAATCCGATGAGCGGAAGTTCCCCTTTAGGGTGGAGCTCCGATTTAAGGGAGCCTGGACAGTCCTCTGATGTGAGTAATGGTGGAAGCCTCTGAATGACTGTGCCATCTGGGAGCATGCTTGGCTGGGCAGAGCCATAGAGTGATATTGGGAAGAGACTGGTGTACTATAGAAGGCACCTTGATCATACTTGGTGATGGAAGCTATATGCTGTGGACTTAGTATACATAGGGAAGTGGTCCTTAGTCTTTGGTGCTCCCAAGGAAAGGAAGTGCAAAGGAAAGATGGCTTATAAAATATGTGCTTGTGTTTTGCACATAAATGACAACTACAGAATGTCTTCTCTTATGTGTGACATTGTGTGCCAATGAATTCTGCTAGTATGTCAAATTTGATGTCTGATGTCACAGAAATCTTTGGGAAGTTACTGTAAAGTGCTAAAAATCAATTTTATGTGTGAGCATTCCTTTACTCTTAAATATTTGGGCCTATTTCCGCCACAGAGACCACTTTTATGCTAAAGAGAAATGCCCAGCGTTTCTGAAAACACCAGGGTTATGGCAGCTAGCTGCTGCCATAACCCCAGTATTTAGCATCAAAGTACCGACATACAGGTACGTCGTTTTGCGTGAAGTGGTTAAATCTGCTAGTACATCTAACACTCCACTCCCCCCAGATTAGCAATGCTTCTGTCCAAAGGTATCTCTGTTGCTCCTCCATCCAGAGTGTAGGCACTCTAATGCCGCGTACACACGACCGCTTTTCTCGACGAGAAAAACTGCATTTTTTTTTTCGCCGAGAAAAACGATCGTCTGTGGGCTTTATGTCGTTTTTCTCGTTGAGAAAAACGGCATAAAAAACGACGAGAAAAATTAGAACATGTTCTAAATTTTCTCATCGTTTTTTCCAGCATTTTTTTCCGCGGCAGTTTTCCCATAGGGAGACACTGCCGCGGAGCCCACAGACGGTAGTTTTTCTCGTCAAGAGAAAAAATGACGGGAAAAACGACCGTGTGTAGGGAACCAAGCGGTTCCCTCGTTTTTCCTGTCATTATTCACGGCGGTTTTTTAACCGCCGTGAATAATGATCGTGTGTACGCGGCATAAAGCCCCATACACACGGTCAGACTTTTTGTCAACAAACTTCATTTTGAGCAAGTTTGACAAAAAATCCGACTGTGTGTACGCTCCATCGGACAAACTTTTTTGGTTTTCATCGGACAAGTGTTCGGTCTGCAAACGGACAAACTTTTCGCCAACAAAAGTCAGATGGAGCAAAGTCCGTGTGTACGAGGCTTAATACAGGAGGTGTGTTACTGGCCAGATCACCAGGTGACACAGAGGGAAAAGGCTAAAAAAGAAAACGAATGCAGCCAACACATTGAAGGATAGGTAAGCTGCAATATGTTAAATGTTTGAAATAACTTTAAGTTGTTGTTTTTAGGGATTGATTCTTGATGAGTGTTGTCTGGTATTTTTATTTTTTCCTGTGAATATATATATGCGTTAAAAAATATCACCCCACAGACATCTGCTTTATGTTTTAACATCATCTGGGTACCTGACATTTTTCAGTTTGATGTTGGCTATATGCATCTCATTTTTTTTAATTTAGTAATCTATGCATTTAATAATTGCCCTTCATAGTAATCTAAAGGGAGTAACTGAAATTGCACGTTACAATTCTGGAGACTAGGAAGAAAACGATGATCACATTGTAATGAAAAGGTTTGTATCTTAATTCAGGCGTTTGTGCTGCCAGAACTAGCTTAATACAATTCAGATTTATATAGTTTTCCAAAATATTTAATTAGATCTTGCAAATTTATAATGAATTTGGCAGTCAAATGCAGTTTAACTATCCTGAGTACCCTTCATTAGCTCTTGTTCGGTCTAGACTGCTGTGAAATGAACTCAGATGTGAACAGATAAAAGAGAATGGTGATGTGGACTTATGCTCAGTTTTCATTATCATTTACAGATGTGTACACAGTTGTCCCACCTGTTTACTAGTTATAATCAGATATCCATGAGAGTACGATATCTTAGTCCAGAAAATAAAAATAGTAATATCTCAAACAAACTGCTGAGCTAGCTGTAGAAATCTGTTAATGACTGATCTATAGAGAAGAACACAGAACTCAAAGGATTTTTTTTTTAACCATAAATTCTTTATCACACACTGTTCTACTGGTACAGGAGTTATGAAGATGACTGGTACTGATCTTTGGATCTTACTGTATTAAAAATAGGTTCAGGCTCTGTTCTGGCTTTTAGTATGCAAAGGTAGGAATCAAGCGGAGCAGACGCTTGATCAGCATAGATGAAAAAAGATGGCATAGTCAACACAGCATACAGTGTAGTATCTGTGCTATTATTCATCTGTTTATTGTGCTTCTGATAGGAGAAGATGTAAGTTTGGCAGGATAATTTCTATACACGGACATGTTAACCACTTGCCGACCGCCTAACGTACATGTACTGCGGCGGGTCAGCTCTATTGTGCAAAATCACGTACCTGTACCTCATTTTGTGTAATAGCCACTAGAGGCGCACGATCGGACTGAGGGGGAGCCATTTAGCGGGTCCGGCAGACCCGATGTCTGCCGGCCACCCACGATCGTTCCCGAGAGAGACACAGCGGCAGTCTGTCTATGTAAAGAAGGCAGCTCACCGTTCTGACAGGGTAGAAAATAGAGATCGTGTGTTCCTACTTAGCAGGGATTGATGAAGAAATTAGATTTCTTTAATTTTTTTTATTAAATGTGTTTTATAGCAAAAAGTAAAAAAAAAAATATATATATATATATATATATATATATATATTTTTCAAAATTGTCGCTCCTTTTTGGATTATAGTGCAAAAAATAAAAACTGCAGGGGTGATCAAATACCACCAAAAAAAAAAGTTTTATTTGTGGGTACAACATTGCACGACCGTGCAATTGTCAGTTAAAGTAACACAGTACCGTATCACAAAAAATGGCCTGGTCATTAAGTGGGTAAAATCTTCCTGGGCTGAAGTGGTTAATGCAGACTGGTGGTAAATTCTCAAGTTAGGCAAATGGGATGGGAACATGAGAATCTATTGCTATGCTTCCATCATCTTATAGAAGACCCTCTTGGCTCGCATTATGCTGGTTAGTTTACCATAGATACAGCTGAGAAATTTACATAAAACACTCTTGGATGCCTAGGGACAACAAAGGAAAGGGCATTTAGGCTGTACCGGGTATCAAAGTTGCATCTTTTGAAACCAGTATTTTCCTGCCTTATTCATAATGAGGTTCAAATGATTTCAAAGGGGGCATAAAAAGTGTGCTTTGAAGTTCTGTGAATTCTTTCTCCATGGGGCCAGGGCCGCTGTTAGAAATCATGGGGCACCGTACACCCTTCTTGACAGGGCCTCCCTCGACCCCCACCCCTGGCCGGCCCTCCTTGACACCACCCCTGGTCCCACACCTGACCCTGCCTCAAAATAAAATGCAGCGTTGTCTTCTAGTGCATGCAGTAGAAGGGGGAGCAGTTATAAATACAAATGTACATGAGGCCTAAGGCTACAGGGCTTTTTACTTTAAGGTTCTTTTTTAAATAGGTACAGAAACTCTATCACGCCCCAGTTGCACCACTCACCATCAACATAATCAGCACCCTGCCCCCCCCCTATGTGCTACATACAGAATGCAGAGTTCAGGAGTGCGCTACATACAGAGTACAGGGTTCATCAGTTAATTAAGTAAAGGCACAATGGCAGAGTTCAGGGGGGCACAATGTACAGAGTGCAGAGTTGAGAAATGCATTACACATGAAGTGCAAGGTTTAAACAGTGCACCGTGAACAGAGTGCATAGGGGAGGAGTGTGCTACATAAAACACATTGGATTTAGTGGTGCACTATGTACAGATTGCAGAGTTGAGGAATGTGCTATGTATAGGGTTGATGAGTGCACTAAGCACAGAGTGCAGAGTTCAGGAGTGTGCTGTGTACAGAGTGCAGGATTCGGGAGTGCACTACATACACGGTGCAGAGTTCAGAATTGTGTTACATACAGATTGCAGGGTTCAGGATTGTGCCTTGTACAGAGTGCAGAGTTCAGGAGTAGGTTCTATTCAGAGTGCAGGGATTTGGAGGGTGCTATGTACAGAGTGCAGCATTCAGAAGTGCGTTACATTCAGAGTGCATGGTTCAGGAGTGCACAATATACAGAGTGCAGGATTCAGGAGTGTACTAGTGTACTACACGCAGAGCCCAGGAGTACGTACATTTAGAGTGAAGGGTTCAGGAGTGCGCTACGTACAGAGTGCAGGGTTCAGGAGTGCATTACATTCAGAGTGCAGGGTTGAGGATTGTGCTATGTACAGAGTGCAGGTTTGCATATCTTACAGGCCAGTTTACACCCCCCCAGCACAGAGCTCTCTCCCCAAATGTATGCCCCCTCCCCCCCAGTACAGAGCTCTTCTCTCCTTCCTTTTCCAGTACAGACCTCTCCTCCCTGTCTAGTACACAGTGCTACTCTGCCCCACAGAAAATAATGGACTATCTTACAGGAGGTCAAGGGGGGCAAGGCTAGAGCTGTGTGCCCCACCCCGCCCCCTCCTCACCCCCCCCTTCTCTGTTGTATAATCAGATAGAGCAGGGAAGATTTTGAGTGTCACAAAACAGTCCTCCTGCACTTGGGTACTGGGTCTAGGGATGTGTGGTGCAGCCAACCCTTATAGGTGTAAGGTACCTGTGATAGGTAGTGTCCGAAGTGGAACTTGTGTGCTGAGGATTCAGGCGAAAACGTAGTCAGGCAGATTAGGTTGGCAACAGATCAGGCAAAATGGTACACGATCGAAATCCAGAGAGTGGTCAGGCAGGCAAAGGTCATACACGAGCTGGCAGTGAAGTACAAAATCAGCAGGCTGGAGAGTAGTCAGGAATTCAGGCAGAAGTTCAACACGAAAATCAGGATCAAAAAGCAGTCACAACACCCAGGGAGCTATTCCACACAAACGGGCGCTGAGAGATAGCATCACTTCCTTTTTAAGGGCTGCTTTGATTGAAAATTGTCCACAGCTGGCAGCAGGTGGGGCTAGTGAGTCCAAGGTAATGTTTAACACTGAGAGGACATTTCCAAAAGTCCAGATCTGCTCAGTAGCGCAACAGGTAAGGCTGCAGCTTTGGGACCAGGAAGATCCCGGTTCAAATACACCCAGGTACATGACAGGGCCCCCTCCCCAGTGGACCCCTCCGGGGGCCTAGCGGGGCCTAGTGGGAAAGGAGGCATGGAAGTCTTGAATAAGAGAAGGGGCATGCAGATCTTTGGCTGGCACCCAGAAACGGTCTGTGACAGGATATCCCTTCCAATGAACCAGATACCGAAGGCCACGACCCTGTCTTCTAGAATCAAGAATCTTGGAGACTTCAAACTCATTTTGTCCATCAACAAGAACAGGAGGAGGTAGCTGTTGCGTTCTGGAGTAGCGATTGAAAATTGCTTTTTTGAGGAGGGAAACGTGGAACACAGGATGAATCCGGAGAGAGGAGGGTAATTTCAACCGATAGGAGACTGGCCCGACTCGAGCAATAATTCTGTAAGGACCAATGAATCGAGGGCCCAATTTGGTAGAAGGTTGTTTCAGTCTCACATATTTGGTTGATAGCCAAACTCTGTCCCCCACCACATATGGAGGTATATGGCGTCTTCGTTTGTTGGAAAAAAGTGCATACTTGCCTGCTGACTTCCGTAGTAATAAGCAAATCTTTTTCCAATGTAGCAGAATATTTTTAACCCGCTGATCTGCTGCTGGTACACCAGAAGAAGGCTGAAGTAGGGGAAAAGTCTGAGGGTGATAGCCTAGGGCTGCGTAGAATGGTGTGGTATGAAGAGCACTGTGCCAACGGGAATTAATGGCGAACTCAGCTAAAGGCAAATACTCAGACCAGTTGGAGTGTAAGGCATTGACATAATGTCGAAGATAGGTTTCTAGGGTCTGGTTCATGCGTTCGGTTTGACCATCTGTTTGAGGGTGATGTGAGGTAGAGAGTGAAAGCGTTACTCCCAGTATCTTGCAGAACGCTCTCCAGAATCTGGAAACAAACTGGGATCCGCGGTCTGAGACGACATTGGTAGGTATGCCATGATATCTCACAATATGGGAAAGGAAGAGAGTAGACAGTGCTTCCGCTGTGGGTAATCCCGGGAGCGGCACAAAATGAGACATTTTTGAAAAGCGATCCACTATGACCCATATAGCAGTCATGCCCTCGGACTTGGGTAAGTCTGTAATGAAGTCCATAGTCAAATGGGTCCAAGGCTGACGAGGTGCTGAAAGTGGTTGTAACAGTCCAGTAGGCAATGTACGGGGTACTTTATTAGCAGCACAAGTTGGGCAGGCAGCCACATAGTCAGTAACATCCCTTTTCATATGAGGCCACCAGACATGACGCTGCAAGGTCTTAAGAGTGATGGTGACACCAGGATGACCAGATAAAACACCATCATGTGCCCAGAGGAGTACAGGTTTTCTGAGGCTAGGGGCTACGAACAGGCGACCTGGTGGTATCTTCAAGCCTTGGGGAACACAATTCTGGGTTTCTTGTAACTGTTGGGAAAGAGCCGTAGAGATCTGTGCGACAATTTTGTGAGGTGGGATTATATACTGCTCGGTAGGTTGGTCTTCTTCAGAGGTAGCAAACTGTCTGGAAAGAGCATCAGCTTTCTTGTTTTTATGCCCAGGAACATAAGAAAGAACAAAATTAAAACGGGAGAAAAACAGAGCCCATCGAGCCTGACGTGAGTTCAAACGTCTTGCAGTCTGAAGGTACAGTAGGTTTTTATGGTCAGTGAGGATAGAAAAAGGTTTGGGAGCCCCTTCCAGAAGATGTCGCCATTCAGACAATGCCAATTTGATGGCCAGTAGTTCTCGATTCCCAACATTGTAATTCATCTCCGCTGGAGAAAACTTTCTAGAACAAAATGCTACTGGATGGATTCTACCAGACTTAGGCTGTCTCTGGGAGAGCACGGCACCTGCTCCTACCTCAGAGGCATCAACCTCAACTATGTACTGGAGATCGGGATTTGGATGCTGAAGAATTGGAGCTTTGCTGAACATGTCTTTTAATTGCTGGAAAGCCGATTCTGCTTCTGAGGACCATACCTTGCAATTTGTACCTTTCTTAGTCATAGCAGTAAGGGGGGCCGCAATGGAGGCAAAACCTTTGAAGCGTCTGTAGTAATTTGCGAACCCTAGAAAGCTTTGGAGCCCTCTTAAAGTGGTCGGTTGGGGCCATTGCAAGACAGCGGAAAGTTTTTGAGGGTCCATTTGGAAACCGGCAGCACTTTTATAATGTATCCAAGGAAAGGAATACGGCTTTGATGGAAACTGCATTTCTCAATCTTCGCGTAAAGATGGTTTTCTCTCAGTCGTTGCAATACCTGCTTTACATGCGAGATGTGCTCTAGATGAGTCTTGGAAAAGATTAAAATGTCGTCCAAGTAGATGATCACAAAACTGTTGCTGAAATCATGAAAAATTTCATTCATGAAACGTTGGAAGACAGCAGGGGCGTTACACAACCCAACTGGCATAACCAGATATTCAAAATGTCCATTACGAGTGTTGAATGCTGTCTTCCACTCGTCCCCGTCTTTAATTCGAATTAGATTATAAGCCCCTCGTAGGTCTAGCTTGGAGAAGATAACAGCCCCCTTAAGTACATCAAACAGTTCAAGAATGAGAGGCAAAGGGTAGGAGTCTTTTACAGTGATTTGATTTAACCCTCGATAGTCTATGCATGGTCGAAGACCCCCATCTTTTTTTTCAACAAAGAAAAAACCTGCCCCTACTGGAGAAGAAGAGGGTCGGATAAAACCTCTTTCCAAGTTGTCTTTTACGTATTCCTCCATGGATTTTTGTTCAGGCAAAGACAGGGGATAGGTCCTTCCTTTGGGAAGAGGTGCTCCAGGAATCAGTTTAATTGCACAGTCAAAAGAACGATGTGGAGGTAAAACCTCTGCCTTTTGCTTGCAAAATACGTCTGCAAACGCATGGTATTCATGAGGCAAGGTAGGTGGGACGGCCACGGAAGCCAACATACAAGCAGGAAGTCTTTTGGGTTGAGACAAACAGTTTGAATGACAGAACGACCCCCAAGAGGTTAGTTCTCCATTTTCCCAATCAAAAGAAGGGTTATGTTGTTGTAACCATGGGTAACCAAGGATAACGGGCAGAAGTGGAGAATCAATAAGAGACAAGACAACTTCCTCTTTGTGGAGTACGCCTACCTGAAGGGTGATTGTTATAGTCTCAAATTTTACAATGCCATCTCCCAAGGGTTGTCCATTCACGGTGGTAATGTTCAGGGGTCTAGATTTTGGAACAAATGGGATATTATTTTTTTTAGCAAAAGTGTAGTCCAAGAATATGCCAGCAGCTCCAGAATCCACAAAAGCCTCACAGGAGACAAGTTTAGAGGGTAAATGGATAATTGCAGGAATGGTAATCTTGGTCTTGGAGGATATACCTGTAAGGTCTAAGCCAGCTCCTCCAACACTGGTTAGACCCTGCCTTTTACTGGACGGGAAGGGCAGACAGATAATAAATGTCCTTTAAGTCCACAGTATAGGCATAGGCCCAATGCACGCCTCCTTTGTTTCTCAGACTCAGTTAGGTGGAGACGGCTTACATCCATGGGTTCCACAGGTGTCTGGGGTTCAACTGAGATTTCAGGTTCTGGCTGAGGTGGTGCTTGGAAGTTAGGGGCCAAACGGTAGACTGGCCGAGGAAACTTGCGAGTTCTAAGTCTCTCTTGGCACCTTTCATGATACCGGACATCCAGACGAACACAGAGCTCTATGAATTTCTCTAGGTCTTCTGGGGAATCCTTAGACTAATTCGTCTTTGATGCGATCTGCAAGACCTTTTCGGAAGGCTGCACGTAATGCCCTTGAGTCCCAAGTAGTCTCAGCAGCAAGGGTACGAAACTCAATAGCATATTGTCCACAGCTGGCAGCAGGTGGGGCTAGTGAGTCCAAGGTAATGTTTAACACTGAGAGGACATTTCCAAAAGTCCAGATCTGCTCAGTAGCGCAACAGGTAAGGCTGCAGCTTTGGGACCAGGAAGATCCCGGTTCAAATACACCCAGGTACATGACAGGGCCCCCTCCCCAGTTGACCCCTCCGGGGGCCTAGTGGGAAAGGAGGCATGGAAGTCTTGAATAAGAGAAGGGGCATGCAGATATTTGGCTGGCACCCAGGAACGGTCTGTGACAGGATATCCCTTCCAATGAACCAGATACCGAAGGCCACGACCCTGTCTTCTAGAATCAAGAATCTTGGAGACTTCAAACTCATTTTGTCCATCAACAAGAACAGGAGGAGGTAGCTGTTGCGTTCTGGAGTAGCGATTGAAAATTGCTTTTTTGAGGAGGGAAACGTGGAACACAGGATGAATCCGGAGAGAGGAGGGTAATTTCAACCGATAGGAGACTGGCCCGACTCGAGCAATAATTCTGTAAGGACCAATGAATCGAGGGCCCGTTTGTAATGTAAGGTACCTGTGATAGGTAGTGTCCGAAGTGGAACTTGTGTGCTGAGGATTCAGGCGAAAACGTAGTCAGGCAGATTAGGTTGGCAACAGATCAGGCAAAATGGTACACGATCGAAATCCAGAGAGTGGTCAGGCAGGCAAAGGTCATACACGAGCTGGCAGTGAAGTACAAAATCAGCAGGCTGGAGAGTAGGGATGAGCTTCGTGTTCGAGTCGAACATACGTTCGACTCGAACATCGGCTGTTCGATCGTTCGACGAAGATCGAACGATTTGGGCCGTTCGCGCCAAATTCGAGTGACGCGAACGGCCCACAATGCACTACGCCATCGCAGTGTCATCCAGGCGCTGTGATTGGCCAAGCATGCACTGTGACCCCGCATGCTTGGCCAATCACAGCGCCGGCAGCGAGGAGAGCAATGATTGGCCACAGGCAGGATGCCTGTGGCCAATTATTGCTGAGGGTGTTTAGTACACGCCCCACACTATAAAAGGCCGCCAGCACGGCGGCCTAGTGTAGTGTGTTCCGGAGCAGGGATAGAGCAGCATAGGCAGGGACAGTGACTGTTATTTCTTTCTTGCTTAACCTGGATTCCTTTAGTTTAGGGAAAGAGAAGGATAGGTAGGGAGAGTGTCAGTGTGTTTTGTGCTTGTGCTATAGTGTGCTTAAAAAAAACATTTATTCTAGGGACAGAAAACTGTAGGTAGGGACAGTGTCAGTTTCTTTCACTCTGCAAGTCCTTGTTTCCAGGGACCTGGAAGGACAGTGAGTGAATTGTCCTTGTGCTATATTGTGCTTAAAAAAACATTTATTCTAGGGACAGAAAACTGTAGGTAGGGAGAGTGTCAGTTTCTTTCACTCTGCAAGTCCTTGTTTCCAGGGACCTGGAAGGACAGTGAGTGAATTGTCCTTGTGCTATATTGTGATTAAAAAAAACATTTTTTCTAGGGACAGAAAACTGTAGGTAGGGAGAGTGTTTTTTTTCTTTCACTCTGCAAGTCCTTGTTTCCAGGGACCTGTAAGGACAGTGAGTGAATTGTCCTTGTGCTATATTGTGCTTAAAAAAAACATTTATTCTAGGGACAGAAAACTGTAGGTAGGGAGAGTGTCAGTTTATTTCACTCTGCAAGTCCTTGTTTCCAGGGACCTGGAAGGACAGTGACTGAATTGTCCTTGTGCTATATTGTGATTAAAAAAAACATTTATTCTAGGGACAGAAAACTGTAGGTAGGGAGAGTGTCAGTTTATTTCACTCTGCAAGTCCTTGTTTCCAGGGACCTGGAAGGACAGTGACTGAATTGTCCTTGTGCTATATTGTGATTAAAAAAAACATTTATTCTAGGGACAGAAAACTGTAGGTAGGGAGAGTGTCAGTTTATTTCACTCTGCAAGTCCTTGTTTCAAGGGACAGAGAAGGACACCTGAAGGTAGCCCTTATTGCTTTTTTCCCATCTCCCTGCAGGCCATCTATTAGAATGTCTGGAAGGCAAACAAGGAGAGGCAGACAGTCAGGAGGCAATAAAAGAGGGCAAGCAGGCTCTGTGTCTGGGGGCAACAGTGCTGGTCGTGGACGCGGTGCATTGTCATCAGCACATGGCCATGGGACACGCTTGTCCTTCTTTTCGGCAGCTGGACATGTTGAGCCACATCATGCCGAAGACTTGGTAGAGTGGATGACCAAGCCCTCCTCCTCCTCCTCATCCTCTCTCACCCAGGCTCAGGGTACTGGAAAAGCAGCTGCCAAAGCGTCGTCTTCCCTGGTATCAATGTCAGACAAATCATCAGTCACTCCTTCCCTAGACCCACCATGTCCTCCTCCTGAGGAGTCCCCCGAACTGTTTCAGCACAGTGTTGGGTACATGCTCCAGGAGGATGCCCAGCGTTTCGAAGGGTCTGATGATGAAACCCAGCTAGAGGAAGGCAGTAGCGTGAGAGCAGACAGAGGGGATGCTCAAGAAGGACACCAATCTGGCAGTCATGTTCCAGCAGCTGCAGCATACTGCCAGATTGGCTCCAGTGATGAGGAGGGAGGGGATGATGAGGTCACTGACTCCACGTGGGTGCCTAATAGGAGAGAGGAGGAGGAGGAGGATGAGGAGGAGGCACATCTCCAACGAGGCAGGATGCCCTTTGGTGGCCAGCGTAAGGGCAGTACACCGACGGAATCACACCGCAGAGCTCCGCCTGTGCAGGGCGCTGCCTCTGCCCGTCATTCAAAAAGTTCTTTGGTGTGGGCCTTTTTTGAGGCTAGTGCATCAGATCGCACAGCTGCTGTTTGCAACATATGTCTCAAGCGTATATCGCGTGGCCAAAACATCAGCCGCTTGGGTACCACATGCCTGACCAGACATATGTTGACCTGCCATGCAGCTCGTTGGCAAGCCTACCTCAAAGACCCACACCAAAGAACAAAGCGGACCTCTCCTTGCACCGCATCAGCTGGGATCTCCAACCCCACTATAACTTCAGTCCTCTCTGAAACATGCACTGAGAGGAATGAATGTGTAGAATTAGGTGTGTCACAGCCAAGTACTTGCGCCCACTCTGCTAGCAGTACACCGACGTCCGATTCTAGCAGGCAAATTTCCCTGCCCCAGCTGCTGGACCGTCGAAAGAAGTTCACTCCCAGCCATCCACATGCCCAGCGGTTGAATGCTAGCTTGGCTAAATTGCTAGCGCTTCAACTGCTGCCTTTTCAGTTGGTAGACTCGGCCCCCTTCCGTGAGTTTGTGCAATGTGCAGTTCCTCAGTGGCAGGTTCCCAAACGCCACTTTTTCTCACGGAAGGCTATTCCGGCTCTCTACCGGCATGTGGAAGGCAATGTCTTGGCCTCGCTGGACAGGGCGGTCAGCGGTAAGGTGCATATTACCGCTGACTCATGGTCCAGCAGGCATGGACAGGGACGTTACCTTTCTTTCACGGCCCATTGGGTCACTCTTTTGGCAGCTGGGAAGGATTCAGGACAAGGTGCAGTAGTGTTGGAGGTTGTCCCACCGCCACGCCTCCAAAATGCTACTACTGGTTGTGACACACCTCTCTCCTCCACCCCCTCCTCTTCTTCTTCCTCCATGGCCTCTTCCTGTGGTTTGTCCTATGAACCAGCGGTGCTCCGTAGCCGTTCACGGGGCTACGCAAGTACGCAGGCAAAAAGATGCCATGCCGTGCTTGCGCTGGTGTGTTTGGGGGACAGAAGCCACACTGGGGCAGAGGTCCTGTCTGCTCTGCAGGGCCAGGCCGAGAGGTGGTTGACGCCACGCCAGCTTAAGCCAGGAATGGTGGTTTGCGACAATGGCACCAACCTCCTCTCCGCCCTCCGACAGGGACAACTGACCCATGTGCCCTGTGTGGCTCACGTCCTTAACCTGGTGGTGCAGCGCTTCTTGGGCAGGTACCCGGGCTTACAGGATGTCCTGAGGCAGGCCAGGAAAGTCTGTGTGCATTTCCGCAGATCTTATAATGCCAGTGCTCGCCTGGCTGAGCTGCAAAAGGAGTTGAACCTGCCCAAGAACCGCCTTATATGTGACATGCCCACCAGGTGGAACTCAACGTTGGCCATGCTGCAGCGGCTGCACACGCAGCAGAGGGCCATCAATGAGTACCTGTGCGACTACGGCACCAGGACAGGGTCAGGGGAGCTTGGTTTTTTTTCTCCACGCCAGTGGGGCATGATCAGGGATGCATGCACTGTCCTGGCACCATTTGAGGAGGCCACGAGGATGGTGAGCAGTGACAGTGCATGCATCAGTGACACTGTACCTCTTGTCCACCTGTTGGAGCACACGCTGCGTGGAATAATGGACAGGGCACTTGAGGCAGAACAGAGGCAGGAAGAGGAGGACTTCCTTGCCTCTCAAGGCCCCCTTTACCCAGACAGTGTTCCTTCTGTCCCACCCATCGCACAGGAAGAGGAGGAGGAGGAGGAGGAGGAGGAGGAGGATTGTGTCAGCATGGAGGTGGAGGCTGGCACTCAGCATCATCAGCAGCAGTCTTTTAGGGATGATTTACAGTCCCAAGAAACCAGTGGACTTGTACGTGGCTGGGAGGAGGTGGCTGCGGATCATGTCGTCCTTAGTGACCCAGAGGACTCCGGAGCGAATGCCTCAGCAAACCTACGCTGCATGGCCTCCCTGATCCTGCAAAGTCTGCGGAAGGATCCTCGTATTCTTCGGATCAAGGAGAGGGACCATTACTGGCTGGCCACTCTCCTTGATCCACGGTACAAGGGTAAGGTTGCGGACCTTATGTTACCGTCGCAGAGGGAGCAGAGGATGAGACAACTCCGGGAGGCCTTGCAGAAAGGTCTGTGCAACGCGTTCCCAGAGACTGGGAGGTTGCAAACTCCTGGTCCTGGACAACGAGTTGCTGAGGCTTCGGCCAGTCAAAGAAGGAGCGGTGGGGAAGGTGGCCGTCTGACCGATGCGTTCAGACAATTCTTTAGTCCGCAGCCCCAAAGTATGATCGGTTCCAGCAACCATCGCCAGCGTCTGATAAACATGGTGCAGGAATATCTAGGGGCAAGGTCAGACTTGGACACCTTCCCCACCGAAAATCCTCTGGCTTACTGGGTCTTGAGGATGGATCACTGGCCAGAGCTTGCACAGTATGCAATTGAGCTACTGGCCTGTCCTGCATCCAGCGTTCTTTCGGAACGCACATTCAGTGCTGCTGGAGGATTTGTCACGGATCACAGGGTGCGCCTGTCCACCGACTCGGTTGATCGACTGACTTTCATCAAGATGAACCAGTCTTGGATCACCACCAGCTACCACACACCTGATGCTGATATAACAGACTAATTGATTTTAACATGTCACATCCCTTCAAGACTGATGCTGATGCTGAGTGCCTGTGCTGTTATGTTGACTGGCTATCCTCCTCCTCCGAGTCCTCAATGATACGATTGATGATGATAGCTTGTAAGATCATTTTTGTTTATGGGTGCCGCCACCAGTGCCTAACGCCCAATTTTTCAGCCCCTGTTTAACAGGGGCGTGTAATTACAATTTTTGAAGCAATACTTTGCAACAGGGCTCATTGCTGTGCTCCAAGTACAGTATCTGTGAGGAGTTGCAGTGTTGTGCCACCAGTGCCTAACGCCCAATTTTTCAGCCCCTGTTTAACAGGGGCGTGTAATTACAATTTTTGAAGCAATACTTTGCAACAGGGCTCATTGCTGTGCTCCAAGTACAGTATCTGTGAGGAGTTGCAGTGTTGTGCCACCAGTGCCTAAGGCCCAATTTTTCAGCCCCTGTTTAACAGGGGCGTGTCATTACAATTCTTGATCTAATAATTCACAGCAGGGCCCATTGCTGCACCCACCAAGAGTAACTGTCAGGGCTTACAGTGTTGTGGCACCAGCACCACCATCAAAGGCCCAATTTTTACTACCACTGTTCAACAATTATATGTAATTAAAATTCCTGATATAATAGTTGACAGCAGGGCGTTCCAGCACCAACCAAGAGTAACTGTGAGTGCTTACAGTGTTGTGCCAGCACCAACAACTAAGGGGCCTATTTCTGCAGAGTATATACGGCAGGTCCCTACTTTCAAACATCCAACTTACAAACGACTCCTACTTGCAAACGCAAGAAGACAACAGGAAGTGAGAGGAAATCTACCACTAGGAAGGAAAATTCTCTCCTGTAAGAATAAATATGGGAGAAAGGTGTCTCCTCTGTACTGATGCTTTATCAGCAATCCTTGTTTCAAGAAAAACACCACATTTCAAAAACAGTTGTCATTGGGACGGAAAGTGAGGTGAAATGTTCTGAACAGGGGCACAGACAGCAAAACAAATGTTACAGGGGTGATAACCCTTACCTATGTTTTCCAAAAAGTTTAAAAATAGATTTTTGGTCTGGAGCTACACTTCAACAATGTACCTGTTCAAAATTACAAACAGACTCTACATAAGAACAAACCTACAGTCCCTGTCTTGTATGCACCGCCTGTATAGGGCTGTTCAGAGTATATAGGGCCTTTTTTATTTTATGTGCGGGGTTCCCCTTAATATCCATACAAGACCCAAAGGGGCTGGTAATGGGCTGGGGTAGGGGGGGGGGGTCATGGGGTAGCTATGCCATTTTTCTTAAAGAATTTCATCCATATTACCGGGACCAGACATTACATTAAAGCCGCAAGCAGTTTTAAATGGCTTTTTTTTCCTTTAGAAGTGTCATTTTGTGCAGGGACAGTTCTAAACACGGGAAACACGTGGCACTTCACAGGCATACTTTAGACACCCCCCAGGTACGATATTTAAAGGAATATTTGACTTTTTTTTTTCACTTTATGCATCATTAAAATGACTGCTCCCGAAAAACGACCGTTTTTAAAACTTCTTTTTGCATTGATACATGTCCCCTGGTGCAGAACCCGGGTTCCCAAACCCTTTTTAGGACAATAACATGCATAATAGTTGTTATAATTAGCACTTTAGAATTCGAACGTTCGCATCCATTGTATTTAATAGGGTTCTAATGTTCGTTCGAACTTTCGGTCCGTTCGCGGGTTCTGGTGCGAACCGAACCCGGGGGTGTTCGGCTCATCACTACTGGAGAGTAGTCAGGAATTCAGGCAGAAGTTCAACACGAAAATCAGGATCAAAAAGCAGTCACAACACCCAGGGAGCTATTCCACACAAACGGGCGCTGAGAGATAGCATCACTTCCTTTTTAAGGGCTGCTTTGATTGAAAATTGTCCACAGCTGGCAGCAGGTGGGGCTAGTGAGTCCAAGGTAATGTTTAACACTGAGAGGACATTTCCAAAAGTCCAGATCTGCTCAGTAGCGCAACAGGTAAGGCTGCAGCTTTGGGACCAGGAAGATCCCGGTTCAAATACACCCAGGTACATGACAATAGGTAAGATGTCAATGGCCTTGCTGCCCTCCTCAGAACAATGGGTGTGCTTGGAACTGAAACGTATAGAAAAGAGAAAGGAGGGCAAACCGACCTTGTGCATTACCAAAATTTATTTTAATAAAAATATTACAGCAATGGTTGCACTCACATAGGGATGTGGTTAACAAGCATATGAAAGCATCAGCAATAGCGACTGGTATTTCTGGGTCTATAGTGAGAGCCGAGGATGTCGGAGGACCAGACATTATTGCGAGGAGGCTAACGCGTTTCGAGGGAGAACCCTCTTCTTCAGAGCCATCGCTGCTAGACATAACAGGTACAGTATAACAGACTATAACAGGTGCACACTATTGACAGGCTGCTTGTTACACTTCTGTTACTGTTGGCAACTACACATGTCTTCACATATACAGATGTCTTCATACCCCAATGTGCTAAGACCCACTCAGTGAACTGTGAATGTGTGTGCCAGTTACTTACAATACACCTCTTTAGTAACTTCTGACCAGACAAGGACAACGTTTCAATACTTTACTTGGAAATGTGCAAAAATAGACATTTCACAGTCCAACATACAAATGCAAGGTTATTCTTACGTCCCGACTCCCAACTACAGGCTTATGCGTTGCCTCGGCATACCTGCATAAATATAGTCCAGTAACCATAGTCCTTCAGAGGCAGTTCTCCAGCACTGGTGTCTTAAGGGCGAACCCCAAGCTAAAAATCTCTATATGCAGGCTATGAAAAGCAGCATTCTCCTACTCCTACTGGGCTCTTTTTCCGTCTTCATCCCTTATGGGTCTCACAGCTCAACCCTCTGGATTCTACTCTACGAATTCTGTTCCAATACCCCTGTGTGCTGGACCACTGATCCAATTTATATGTCTTAGGACAAGTGGGCCAGACCCAGAGCAGAACCCACCAAAAGTCACAAAGTGGTTCCATACCAGAGAAGGCGTTACCTTCCTGGCGTTACTCTTACCTTCCTGGCCGCTTTGGTTTCTTATGGTTTGACAAGAGTATGCCTTGTTCCCCCGAAATGCATAGCCACGCCTCCACGCCTCCCACGGGCTCCTCCTGGAACTCTGCCAGCTCGCCACTCCGGCTCTAGCCCTGGTTTACTTCCAGACATCAACATTACCATCCCAGCCTGCTGACAGGACTACCATCTCTGCCCAGCTAGCCGATTGCTAAAGACTCCTGCCACCACTGTCACGTGGCTGATCAGTCGGCATTCTCTGTATCTCCATCAGCCAGAAGCCTGCCAATCGTCTCTCAGGCCCAGAAGGACAAGATTTGATTGTTCACATATAAGGCATCTTTGGCAAGTAGGTACCAAGAGGGAGGGTATAAAATTCTTACTAGATGGTACGGGACACCTTTTGTATTGCACCGGATGTTCTCACAAGTATCAAATGTCTGTTGGCGATGCCTTGAATCTGGGGGCACCTTGTTGCATATATTTTGGGAATGCCTAAGATTGAAAGAGTTCTGAACAATGGTGGCTGAATCGGTTAAAATAATCACAGGTGAGGAGTGGGCGGGGACTCCTGTGATGGAGGCTTAGGACCAGAGCTCTGCTCAGCACCAGCTAAACAGCGCTAATAGCGGCGGAAAAAGAAGCCACATTGCGGTTAAAAACTACAGGGAAAGGCAGCGAATAGTGCCAGGCACCTACCTATGCCAGGTAAGGCATATAAAAAAGCGCAGAAACAGAACTACAAGCTCTCTGAAAAACGGGAGAAATCCAAAATGGCTGCCGCACCTCAGAATAAGATACAGACTGCTAATGATGTCTCCTCAACTAGCAGGCAAGTTATTCAGCCTGCAACTCTCCCATTTAGCTCACAGTCATTGAGCTTAGACTCCTCTGCTACCTTACAACCTTCTGAGCTTAAATTAAACCTAAAGGAGAACTATGTGGGATCTGAGGGTCATCCACCTCATGAAGTGAATTTACCTCACATAGGCTCTCTCAATACACATCCTGAACAGGCTCCTGATATGTCTTCTAATATGACTGAACTTTTTAACAGGATTTCTGATATGCTGGACAAAAGGTTAGCTTTAAATGCTGACAGGATCACAGGAGAAATTAAAGCAGACTTTCAGAACCTGGGAAGCAGAATAGAGCATATTGAACATAAGTTGGATTTTACTATAACTAAGACAAACCAAAATTCTGAGCACTTGCAGTTCTTGCAGGATCAGCTTGATACCGCTCAAGCCAGAATAGACGACCTCGAGAATCGTTCAAGAAGGGAAAACTTTCGCATTAGAGGACTGCCTGAATCAATCACTGATGTTCATACAACTGTGAAAGACTTTATTAAAAATGTACTCCCTTCGATTCCAGCTAATAAACTGGAATTGGATAGAGCACATAGATCCTTGGGACCCCTCAGGAAAGATGGCTCTCCACGGGACATTATAGTAAAACCCCACTTTTTTTCTGTCAAGGAAGAAGTGATGAAAATATCCCGCCAACAAGATCAGATACAGTTCCAAGCAGTGGCGGAATTTTCAGGGTCGCAGCAGTTGCGACTGGGCCCTGTAGTTCTATGAAGTCCCTGGGGCCCGCCCGCCACCCGTGTGAGAGGCCCGCCCACCGCTGGATGCAGGGGCGGCACCGCGGCAACCCCCCAAGATTCCCAAGACATCTCCCCTACCTGCACCTCTGGCTGCCCGTTTAGAGTGCAGTGGGGAGATGTCATAGGAGGTGGAAGGCTGCGATCGGCAGCTCTATGGTGCCTGTGTGGGCAGGGATCTCCCTGGGGCTTGTAGTACTCTCTCTCTCTCTCTCTCTCTCTCTCGTGTCAGTGTGTATACAGAGGAGAGGGAAGGGGAGGAGCCTCTGACCCGGACAGGTATTAGTTTCACTTTCACACTGCTTGTACAATGTTGCTGATGCCCGGGTCAGAGGCCCCTCCCCCCTCTGCTGTATAGATCGAACTACTAGCCCCAGCAAGACCCCCCTGCTGTGGACACCATAGAGCTGCCGATCGCCACCTCCCACCTCCACCAGCCAGGTACAGGGGAACCCCTGCAAGGGGGGAGTCAGCTGTTTGGGGACCCTTATGTAAGAGGGGGGGGTCTTTCTGGGGACACTAATGTAAGGAAGGGGGCCTCTGGGGACACTAATGTTAGGGGGGCCTCTCTGGTGATCCTGGTGTAAGAGGGGGAGCTCTATGTGGACCCTGGTGTAAGGGGGGGCTCTCTGGGGACCCTGGTGTAAGGGGGGGGCTCTCTGGGGACCCTGGTGTAAGGGGGGCTCTCTGGGGATCCTGGTGTAAGGGGGGCTCTCTGGGGACCCTGGTGTAAGGGGGGCTCTCTGGGGACCCTGGTGTAAGGGGGGCTCTATGTGGACCCTGGTGTAAGGGGGAGGCTCTCTGGGGACCCTGGTGTAAGGGGGGCTCTCTGAGGACCCTGGTGTAAGGGGGGGCTCTCTGGGGACCCTGGTGTAAGGGGAGCTCTCTGGGGACCCTGGTGTAAAGGGGAGCTCTCTGGGGACCCTGGTGTAAGGGGAGGCTCTCTGGGGACCCTGGTGTAAGGGGGAGGCTCTCTGGGGACCCTGGTGTAAGGGGGAGGCTCTCTGGGGACCCTGGTGTAAGGGGGAGGCTCTCTGGGGACCCTGGTGTAAGGGAAGGCTCTCTGGGGACCCTGGTGTAAGGGGAGGCTCTCTGGGGACCCTGGTGTAAGGGGGGCTCTCTGGGCACCCTGGTGTAAGGGGGGGCTCTCTGGGGACCCTGATGTGAGGGGCTCTCTGGCGACCCTGATGTAAGGAGGGGCTCTCTGGCGACCCTGATGTAAGGAGGGGCTCTCTGGGGACACTAATGTAAGAGGGGAGGCTCTCTGGGGACCCTGGTGTAAGGGGAGGCTCTCTGGGGACCCTGATGTAAGGGGAGGCTCTCTGGGGACCCTGATGTAAGGGGAGGCTCTCTGGGGACCCGGATGTAAGGGGAGGCTCTCTAGGGACCCTGATGTAAGTAGGGAGGCTCTCTGGGGGCCCTGGTGTAAGGGGAGGCTCTCTGGGGACCCTGATGTAAGGGGAGGCTCTCTGGGGACCCTGATGTAAGGGGAGGCTCTCTGGGGACCCTGATGTAAGGGGAGGCTCTCTGGGGACCCTGATGTAAGGGGAGGCTCTCTGGGGACCCTGATGTAAGGGGAGACTCTCTGGGGACCCTGATGTAAGGGGAGGCTCTCTGGGGACCCTGATGTAAGGGGAGGCTCTCTGGGGACCCTGATGTAAGGGGAGGCTCTCTGGGGACCCTGATGTAAGGGGAGGCTCGCTGGGGACCCGGATGTAAGGGGAGGCTCTCTGGGGACCCGGATGTAAGGGGAGGCTCTCTGGGGACCCGGATGTAAGGGGAGGCTCTCTGGGGACCCTGATGTAAGTAGGCAGACTCTCTGGGGGCCCTGATGTAAGAGGGGCTCTCTGGGGAAACCCCCTATGTGATGGTGTGTGTGGGGGGGGCGGTATTGAAGGACCTGGCCTTGGGGCGACAAAGGGAGTAAATCTGGGCCTGGGCAGAGGCAGCGCTGAGTCTGGGGGCAGACACTGAAAAATTAAGTCAGCAGACATGCTGACACTAATGAGAGAAGGCGAGGGAGAAGCTTTCCTCTCTGCGTGGAATACCTTTACCGTCTACCCATGAGGCAAGAAGGCATCCTGGCGGGAGATTAGAAGGCACCGTGACCGATCGAACGGAATTCCCGGGGAATCGATTGATTGACGGTAAGTGACATTTTGCAGAGCTGAGCAATCGATGCCAACCTCCACCACCTGTACCTCTTACTGATCCCATCCCCCCACCACTGATCTCATCCCTATCCCCCCATTACTTCTATAACAGAGCCACCCCCCTCAACTACCGCCCTTGCCACCCCCCTCAAAAAAAAAGTATCAAAATCATGCTTTTTCGGGGGGGGGGGGGGGGGCCTTCGTGATTTCTTGCACCGGGGCCCAGAGGTTTCTAGTTACGCCTCTGGTTCCAAGGTGCTTCTATTCAAATCTTTTCTGACATATCCCCATACACCATCCAAAAGAGGAGATCTTTGAAACCCCTCCTTGCAGCCCTGACCAAAAAGGATATTAAATACCGGTGGGCATTCCCTTTTGCCCTGAAATTTACGTACAATGGGAAGCAACATGTTTTTCACAATTTCCCAGAAGGAGAACGCCTGTTACTTGACTTGAGACTCATTACGCTGGATTCAAATATGGATACCTCTCCCTCTATGCAGGGGTCATCTAAACGCCAATCGCCTCCGAGCCTGACTGCGCCACTTTGGGAGATGTCCAAAATTAAGAGAGTAAAGGATAACATCCCCCCATGAAGAGGATTTACATGACTTTACTGTATTTCATCTATTTCTTCCCCCCTGTAGGTTCCTTGGGAGGAAACACAATTCATTACATTGACTCTTGGATTTCCTGTGCAACTCTTTTTGACACATAGTTCTGTTGCTAAACTGTCAATAGACAATGGGGGTTAATTTTTTTATTTTATTTTATTATTTTTTTTTTAATTATTTTTTTTTCCACACATAGTTCTGTTGCTAAATTTTCAATAGATAATGGGTTTATTATTTTTTTATTTTTTTCCCACACATAGTTCTGTTGCTAAATTTTCAATAGATAATGGGTTTTTTTTTTCTTCTTCTCTCTCGTTTAGAAAAAATCTAATAGTTAAACTATTCTTAATTGCTACTATATTGGAAATCCAGGGATGTTTGGTTCCGTTCATTTAATATTACATCGTTAGTTTGAGTGCTGTCACTGGCTGGTGCTGCTGCATTGTGCCTCCACCTACCGCTCAGTTTGGTTGTAAACCATGCTGAGGGGTAGGTATATAGCCCTACATCTGGGCTATACTACTTATTTTTTCTGAATGAGGGGAGGGAGCCATACCCCTCCTCCCATTCTGGGCCGCTTATAGGCCTTTCGTTACACTGCGTTTTACAACTGATATTTTTATTTGAATATTTTTTTTACTATTCTTCTTTCATTCTAACTTTTTTTTCTTTTTCAGCCTACATGTCATTGAGATTTACCTGTGAAGTGATGCTATGTATATCCTCCCCTAACATAGTGAAAGACCTTTCATTATATGCCCTTGGTTCTTCCTGGAGGAAGGTAGGTGGCTGTGGGTTATTTGGAGTTCTCCCCCTTTTGCTCCATGGCCGGCACTAACACTAACTCTTTACCCCTTCGTGTTGTGTCTCACAACACCCAGGGATTAAATTCCCCAGTCAAAAGAAGGAAAGCCCTCCAAGCCTATAGATCCCGTCATATTGATGTAGTACTCTTACAAGAGACCCATTTCCCTCAGCGGTACACCCCATTGTTTCTTCATGCCCATTTTCCAGTTTTTTACTTGTCTAAGGCTGAAGATAAGACCAAGGGAGTGGCAATATTGTTTTCTAAGAATTGCAAATTCAATCTTGAGTTGGAACTCAGAGACCAGGAGGGAAGGTTCCTATTGGTCAAGGGAACTATCGATAATAAGCTATATACCTTTATATCTTACTACGCCCTTAACAGAGGACAAAAACAGTTTTTTAAACAATTGTTCCAGTCACTTGGACCGTCTATGGAGGGGATCATAGTTATGGGGGGGGGACTCTAACACAGCTTTTGATTCTAGTCTGGACAAATCCAAACCCTTAAGATCACAAGTTGTTAGGCCCAATAAAACAAGTGTTCAAATTGCTCGATTAATCTTTCAATCTAGATTGACGGATATATGGAGGGAACTCCATCCAAAAAAACGAGATTTTACACACTACTCTAATCCTCACCAGTCCTATTCCCGTATTGACCACATTTGGATCTCTACTCACCATATTCCACTAGCTCTTTCTTCTTCTATAGTGGAAGCTGCTTGGTCAGACCATTCGATGATTCTATTGGCTATTAGAAGGGATATCCCTAGTACACAGACCTCACATTGGACTCTCAATCAGTCTTTATTGAAGGATCCCGCAGTAGTGGCGGAAATTCAGGGAGCTTTGAAGGATTATTTTTACTTTAATGATGGAGGGGAGGTCTCTCCAGAAACTTTATGGGCAGCTCATAAGGTTACTATTAGAGGCAAGTTGATCCAAATAGCGGCCAGAAAGAAGAGAGAGAGGGTGGTCGAGATTGAGAGATTGGAGAAAGAATTCGCTGAGTTGTGCAAAAAACATAAGAGAAGTCCTTCTAGTGTATCTATATCCACACTGGATGCAGCACGAGTAGCTCTTAACTTGGCTCTAACAGCGAAGGCTGAAAAATCCATTAAATGGTCTGGGGCAAAATTTTACCAGATGAGAGACAAGTTGGGTCCTATGTTGGCACGTAAACTTTCACCCAGATTCCGTTCACAAGCTCTCCCAAAGATTAAACAGGCAGATGGCTCTTTTACCATGAATTCTCAACATATTATTAAGGCATTCCAGGATTTTTATTCTAAGTTATATATGGCTGAAAATCTCTCTGTCTCTACCGAGTTAGAGGAATTCTTGGATAAATTACATATTCCGAAATTAACAGAAACTCATAAAGAGGAATTGGATGCTCCTATTTCAAATGAAGAGGTTTCAGATGTCATAAAAGCTTTAAAGGGGGGAACAGCTCCTGGACCTGATGGTTTTTCCACACCATATTACAAAACATTTTCAGAGATCCTAACTCCTTACCTAACTAGACTTTTTAATTTTATGTCTAAAGGTTCCCCGATAGATAATCAACTAAATATGGCTTATATTTCTGTGATCCCAAAACCGGATAAAGATACTAGTCAAATAGAAAACTACAGACCAATCTCCTTAATCAATAATGATCTTAAAATATTAACCAAGATATTAGCGAACAGACTTGCTTCTTTTATAGGATCTTATATTCACAAAGACCAGGTCGGTTTTATACCCGGTAGGCAAGGTCCTGATCAGGTGCGAAGAGCGGTTGACCTAGTATCAATCCTACAATCTAATTGGGAGGGAGGTCATAAACAGGAGGGTATGTTACTGTCACTGGACCTCCAGAAGGCATTCGATTCGGTGTCGTGGACATATCTATTCGCTGTACTTAAACGCTGGGGATTTGGACAGAATATGTTAGGAATTTTAGAAGCCCTTTATTCTAATCCTTAGGCCAGAATCAGAATGCAAGGAATTTTTTCCGACCCTATTCAGATTGGAAGAGGTACACGTCAGGGTTGCCCCCTATCCCCCCTGATATTCGCTATTATGATCGAATCTTTAGCCATTGCCATTCGTAGTAATCCGAATATCAGGGGGGTGCAATGTGGTCAAGATACCCATAAATGTGCCTTATTCGCAGATGACCTTTTACTTTTTGTCACTTCTCCACGGTCTTCTTTACCGGAGGTTTGCTCATTGCTTAATACGTTTTCAACTCTTTCAGGTCTCAGAATTAATATGTCTAAATCTCAAGCTCTTAACGTGTCTCTCCCAGATTCTATAGTGTCCGATTTACAGATAACTTACCAATTCAAGTGGAGCAGCTCATTCATTAAGTACTTAGGAATTAATGTTACATCTAAATTTGAAAATCTATACCAAGCTAACTACCCTCCTATGTACAAGAAACTCGAACTCGATCTCAAAGACTGGGAGTCGCACAGTATTTCTTGGATTGGCAGGATTAACTCAGTCAAGATGACCCCTTTGCCCAGGCTTTTATATTTATTTCGTTCACTTCCTATTCCAATCAAAAGAGATCATTTGAAATCTTTTCAAAGTAAGCTCACTAAATTCATTTGGAACAATAAAGGTCCACGACTCTCAAACAGATGCTTATTCAACCTTCCCAAACAGGGTGGGTTAGATCTTCCGAATCTCTTATGGTACTACCAAGCAGCACGATTGGCACAACTATCTGCTTTATATTTTAACACAGAACTTCCTGATTGGATATCAATTGAAAATCAAGCTGTTCCATCCTCATCACTAATACACCTGTTGTGGTGCCCTCCCAGAAATAGACCTCCCATCTTATCACCATCACTCTCACAATCCTTATCTTTATGGGATTCACTTCGGAAACTTCCCTCGCTGGTCTCTAAAGCTCAACCTTTGACCCCGGTGTTCAAAAACCCCTTTTTTCATCAAGGTTTGGACCTTCAAACCTTTAAATGGTGGTACGACAAGGGGTTGTACCGCATTGGTCAATTTTTTTCCTCTATAGGCCCTTTACCTATTGAATATTTTATGAACAAATTAGATCTCCCTTTATCCGAAAAACTGAGATTTCATCAAATCGCTAATTTAATTCATTCTAGGTGTAAAATTGGATATTCATCCCGAGACTTTACAGATTATGAAAATTGGTGTGGACAGACAGTGGAGCGAAGGGGGGGGGGGATCTCTGTGATCTACAAGTCACTGGCATCCAATTTAGTGAAACTACCATACATGTTGGCCTGGGAGAAGGAACTCCTAATTGATAGAAATATTGTAGACTGGCATGCAAGCTACTCTCGCTCGACTTCAGGCCTCTGCAATACTTCGCTCATAGAGGCCAATATAAAACTTTTTACAAGATGGTATCTAGTTCCCACGAGATTGACTGTTATGTACCCCTCTGTTTCACCTCTTTGTTATAGGGGATGTCAGGGACTGGGTACTATGATCCACATATGGTGGGAGTGCCCAAGAATTCGTGGATTTTGGAATAAGGTATTTCACATTTTACGCAATATTACAGGTTGCCCGATACATCAATCTCCCACAATTGCTTTACTCAATGGACATTTACCTCATATTCCTAAAGCCACTCGTAAACTAATTTTGTTTATTTTAACGGGAGCAAAACTAACTATTGCAAGGGCATGGAAGAAACCTTTGGTATCTATATTATCCATGAAACGAAAAGTTTCCTGGATTATGGAACAAGAAAAACTGGTTAGCTTCTTGTTAGACGAGACCTCAAATTTTGAAGCCATATGGGAACCTTGGGCGCGATTTATGGGAATCTCTTTGTCACATAACTTGGTCATCAACACCAATCACTGATCTTTAGAATGTATATTTGGTTTGTAGGCATTCTATAATCTTTTCACTTCATATCTTTGAGGATTTTTTTTTTTTCTCTTTCTCTCTCCTCTTTTTCTTTCTCTTCTTTATTTTTATCCTATACTTTATTCTCTCGGTTTTGGCTTTTATTATTTCATAGTATGTTTATTGTTTTATTACATCAGATAAAATATAATAGTTTCAGGCTCAGATTCCTTTTTTTATTGTTTGAGGCTTGGACTGTTGAACTTAGCTCTAACAAGTCTGAGAACAACTCTTAATTTTCATACTTAGGTCGAGTATTGTGTTTTTTTTTGCATGTACAAATGAAATTTTTTCTATTATATCTCTCCAGTTGTCTCTACCGATGATTGTTGGTGGTGACAGGAAGGCCGGGCAGGGGACGTTCTCTCCTTCCCAGTCACAGTGTGTTCCCGTTAGGGGTGGCTGGGGAGGGGAGTAGGAGCCCTTCATATTTTCGGTTTATTTTTGTGGGAACTAGATTTTCTTAATATAAGTTATTATCAGTTTATAAGATTACTTGATTATATACTTGACCAAGATGAGGATAGATATTATTACTTTTTGTTTAAACATTGTCAGTATTGGTTTTTACGATAATAATTTGTCTAAGTTTCTATGGTAATAATACCTGAGATTTTTGTTGAAGTCAATTGTAATCATCTTTAATATTTATGATTCTGTAATGATTTTTTTCTGATGAAAAATAAAAAACTTAAATGACAAAAAAAAAATAATCACAGGTATATCCCTTGGGAAAGACCTGTCTGTATTCTTATTACATGATACCTCAATATCAATTAAGAGATACAAAAACTCACTCGTAAAACATCTTCTTACGGCAGCAAGGGCGTGCATACCGGCACTATGGAAGAGTACCACCTCTCCAACTAGATCACATTGGCTTACTATGGTAACAGAAATCCAACAAATGGAAAATCTTACTATGATGATGAAAGAGCAAGAGGAGAAATATTGGAAAATCTGGACCCCCTATTTTATTTATAGGGAACAGATAGAATAAGTCTCCATAGCCTCTTAGTAGTAATGGAAGCATCAATATAATAAACTGTAGCTAACAAAGGAAAGAGGGGCAAATGGATAAATATGATTGGGGGAAATGTTATTTATATATATTTTTTTCCTCTCTTCTCTTTTTCTTCTTCTGTTTGTTATCATTTAGGCCTTGGCCAGGATACTACCTGGTTAAGGGGAATATAAAAGGAAAAACAGAGTGATCTTCGGGGTAACTATGTTTGAAGACTGTACAATTTTTGATAACATAGTATAGTAACACTTGTTGTTGATTTATGAAGTAGGCAAGATTTATGTTAAATGACATGGCATGGAAGTAAGATGTATTTTCTTGTGGAATTATCACACTGTTTTTTCAAAAATAAAGAATTTAAAAAAAGAAAAAAAAGAAGCCTGCCAATCGGACCTCCATCCCCTTGGTACATCCCCTCAGTTGATCTCCACAGTCTCCTGCTGTCTCCATCTTGCGGCTGACCTACTGCCTTCCACAGCACCTTCCCAGCCAAACGGATGTCCTCTCCCTGTGGCTCCCACAGCCTGTTTGTAGAGACCCAGCCGTGACCCTGCCAAGCTCTGCATAGTTTCCACCAGGATACATGTTTTAACAATTTCACCAAATGTGAGTGCCACCTTTTATTTATCTCTGGCTTCAATTGTTTTTAGACTAATTGCACTTAGATGGCGGCGCTTCCTGTTCAAAATTTGTTTCCTTGTCAACAAGATTTTATTTAAGTTCCCATTTAGAAGCATAACATCCATGTTGAGGAATATGTAATAATTTACATTGAAGCTCATTTCAAATATTAGACATTTCATAAGTTACAGTATATGAGTTAGAGACTTGGTAAAGGGGAATTTAAAGCTGTTAGACTTTGAAACAAAATATTACACCAAATTCATAATGACAATTATGGATATACAATTGAAGAGATACAATAAAAAAAAGGGGGGGGGAAGGGGGGAAATAAATCAAAGCAAAACATTGAGCTTCAAATCTCATAAGATACATAAGAAGGATGGGAAAGAGAAGAGAAAGAAGAGAGGAAAATTAAGAAAAAGAAATAAGATAAAGGAGTAAAAAGTTAGAAAGAAGTTCATCAGATTGGATCAAGGGTCCATGTGAGAATAAATGAGGACTGAAATCCATCTATTAGTATCATCTACCATGGTAGAAGAACCGATTCATCTATAGATGATGATGAAATTTAATCCACAGACTACAAATGTTTTCAAATTTGGGGATTAGATTACTTTCTATAGCAGCCATTTTAGAGTTGATCATGAAGTTATTCATTCTATGTTTGGTCTCAGCCACCACTAAAGACGGGGATTTCCATGCTTTCACTAGTGTTTTTTTAGCAGCTGTAAGGAGCTGGATAAAATGCTTAAACTGTAAATGAGATAAATTTACCGGTTTTAAGTTAAGTAATGCTGTGGTAGGGTCCGGATGCAATGATATTTTGAACAATTTGGTGGCAATTTCAAATATTTCTTTCCAGAAGGTTTGGGCTATTGTACATTCCCACCAGCTATGCAATTGTGTGCCCAAATCCGAACATCCGCGAAAGCAATGAGCTGGATAGTTTGGAGTGTATTTTGCAATTCTAGAAGGTACGAGGTACCAACGCGTCAAAGCCTTATAATTTGTTTTAACCGCTAAAATGTTAGGGGAGGAAGTTTTAGTTGACAAATATTTGACCACTCTAAATCATTAAATGTTCGTCCCAGATCCTCCTCCCATTTTCGAGTATAGGTTGGTCTTTCTGAGTTGGGTTTAATAAGCAACTGGGAGTAAAGAGAAGAGATTTGTCATTTAGCAAGAGGATCCTTTGAGCATATAGCTTCAGAATTTGTGAAGTGCTTGAGAGATGTGTCTGTATTTGTAAAAGGCGTGGAAAAATAAATTATTTGGAGGAATCGGAAAATTTCAGATTGGGGTATTCCGAATGCCTGGCGTAAATCCTGGCATGAAGTAATATCAGAGGATGTGACGAATTTATGTAGCCTCGAAACGTCCATGGAGTTCCATATTTTGAAAGACTTGGGAGAGACCCATGCTGTGTAGAAGGCAGGGTTTTTAATGAAGGAGAAAAGAGGGTTGTGTGGGGATTGAAGGTGATGCTTGTATTTAAGTCTATCCCTAATGCCTCGTACACGCAACCATTTTTCTCGGCGGGAAAAAAACAAAGTTTTTCCCGACGGGATTCCTCTCAAGCCTGCCTTGCATACACACGTTCAGGCCAAATACCGCCCGTCCAAAGCGCGGTGACGTACAACACGTATGACGGGACTATAAAGGGGAAGTTACATTCAAACCGTGCCACCCTTTGGGCTGCTTTTGCTGATCCTCGTGTTAGTAAAAGTTTGGTGAGAGACGATTTGCGCTTTTCAGCCTTGTGCTTTTCAGTCCGTTACAGCGTGACGAATGTGCCATCTCCATTACGAACGCTAGTTTTACCAGAACGAGCGCTCCCGTCTCATACTTGATTCTGAGCATGCACATTTTTTTTTCCCTCAGGAAAAGCATACACACGACCGGTTTTCCCGATGGGAAAAAGTCCGCCGGGAATGCCGACGGGAAAAAAAAAGCTGGTTCTCTTTTTCTTTTTCGCCAGTTTTTTCGTCTGAAAAACTGCGATGGAGCATACACACGGCCGGTTTTCCCGGCCAAAAGCTCTCATGGCAGTTTTCCCGACAGGAAAACCGGTCGTGTATACGAGGCAAAAGGGTTATAAAATGTTTAGTGTTCAAAATTTGTTTCATAGACTCCTCAGCTCGTTATGACACTTCAGGAAAGTTGTTTATTTTTTCAAAGCAAAGCAAAACAGAACTTACAAAGTGAAAGCAGCATATGGAAATGTTCAGACTTCAGAAGGAGAGAGAGATAGAGGATATGTGTCTTCAGAGTATAAGGTTTCCTTATTATCGTCTCTGAATGACCTCTAGATGTAGTAGTTCTTTTATACTATATGTAAAGATGATGTAAGGTAGTAATACTAAATATAAAAGTAACACCCACTCTTGCATACATGGTTTGAGTCTATAAGAAGACACATAACTCCACCTAACATACTGACATAAGGTTTCAAAATAGATATACATACATAGCAAAATGACTTCTCTGTCCTTGACTGAGGAATATGGAAATAACCTTCAAAACTAACATCATTATATTATGACATTCATATATATTTCAGAGACTTTTATCATTTAAAATAATATTAAACTCTAAAACTCTGCCGCGTACACACGCTCGGAATTTCCGATGGAAAAAGTCAGACGGAATTTTTTCATCGGAAATTCCCCATTGGAGTTTTTCCATCGGAAATTCCGACGGAATTAGATAGAGAACATGTTCTCAATTTTTCAGATGAAAAATCTGAATTTCCGTTTGTCTGGATGCAATTCTGACAGAATAAAAACCATGCATGCTCAGAAACAATTTGACGCATGCTCGGAAGCATAGAACTTAATTTTCTTGGGCGTTGTAGTGTTTTACGCCACTGCGTTCTTGACGGTTGGATTTTAGTGTGACCATGTGTATGCAAGACAGCTTGAGCGGAATTCCGTCAGAAAAACCCGTCAGAGTTTATTCCGACAGAAATTCCGCTTGTGTGTACAAGGCATAACACTTCCCACTCCTCCTTGTATACACAATCCAGCTGGATAACAGACTTCTCAGTACTTTCTGCCAAGAGAGTCACCAGACCCCTGTGAGGATCCAGCTTCCATCATGCTCCTTCCTTTAACAATCTACATCCCTGGCTCCTAATCTTGGGTCAGCTTCTCCATTCTTCTAGGTGGACAGCTTTTGGCTGAACTATAGGCCTCTATTAGTAAGTACATGTAGGCTCTTCTTAAGCGTCAGGCCTAGGAGGTCAGACAACCTGACAGCACACCTCCCCAGGCTGATACCTTTATGAAAGAAAGCCTCAAAGGTACCAGTGACACTTACTGTCAGTAGGTAAAAGCAGGTGAAATAACACAGAGTTTGGGGAAGACCAATTCAGTACCATGGAGCAAATTTAGTCACTCCTGCTTAGGGCAGCTGAGTGAGGAATTTATCACTCAAGCTGTAATCTTGTAGTAAATCTGTCTCACTATCTTTCTCACTGCTTCTGTTTTGCATGCTCTTGCTACATGACAGATATGATACATGTCCCTTACTGGATATTATGCAAAAGGGAACATTTATTGCCAAATTTCTCAATTCAAAAAATTAGAGCCCCACTTTCAAAAATCAATCTAGCGATACTAACCAGATGCAATGATTGGAAGGAAAAACTCCAGATTTGTATCTTTGTCAGTAATGATCAGTTGTTATCTCCCTTCATTGAACTTAGAATTAACTTTTCACTGTGCCTGTTCTGCTTTCAAATGTTGCTCAGAGGGCGACATCACAGCTGGTGTGTCAGTGCTGGCTCAGGCAGGTGGATCTCTTGTCACCCATGATTACAAATGAGTGGTCTGCCTCTCTGAAGACAGCCAATAGGTGACCATAAATGGGCGGATGGATACATATTATTTGATATTGTGCGGAGGTGTGATAATCCATCAGTGAAAGATGTCCGAATTAATGTATCAAATAATTTGCACAGCCCTCTAATTATCTCTGCAGATATGAATAGAGAAAGATCCCTTCAATTTACATTGGCAGCAACGGAGAGATTGTGTGACATTCATGGAATGGTCAATGTGTATGTTAGATATAAGGAGAATCCTTCTTGGGTCAAATCATTTGGCTCTATTTAATCAAATGTACTGACAAATTATTTACATATTCATTATATGTTCATTACATAAATGGTCAGTGTCTATGTAAATGGGCCCCTGCCTGTTTGGACTCCCTTATTAGTTAATACTATTAAAATCTCTCCTTCTCCACTAGGGGTGTAATGACTGACTGAGGGATATTAGGAACCTAAACAGTCAGGGAGGTTGGGCTCCTTAATTGGGGATATGTCGGAGTAGACTCAACTTTTTATAATATAGTGTATGTCAAGAAGGGAAGTTGTTTTTTTTTTTCTCTCCTTTTTTTTCTCTTTATTTTTGAATAGAATACTTTGAGATGTTTATGTCGTTTTTCTTGATACTATGTAAAACATATAAAGTGAGAGAGTAGATGTGGCACTGCTAAAACATATGTTTTGGTCTTTATTTGATTGTTATGCTGAATCTCAATAAAATAAAATAAAATAAAATAAAATGTAGTAATCTTTACAAGCAGCAAAAAAGCTTTATAACAAATCTTTCCTTATTCCTGAAATTGAGTTTCAGTTGTTTTCTACCACCTGTTGTGTGTTTTACACAGTTGCATAGTTAGTCAGGCATAAAGACATAAGTAAAAAAGTTGCGCTAAACGTAAAAAGAAAAAAGAAAAAAAGTGACCTAATGAATGATGTTTAGGGGTATCGTGTGAAAACATAAGTCAAAGTAACACACATAAAAAATTATTGATAATACCACAAATAAACAGTAAAGGAAGTGATACGTGAGTAAAAAATTAAATATGATGGTCACAGAACCCACATCAAATTAAAAATTGCACTCTGCCTGTGAAACATAAATAATATCCTCCGTCATACAATGTCATATAAGTGAGTAAAGAGCACGGCGGCTCTCCAGGTGGATGAACACTGTGAATAGGTGGTATAAAAACTCAACACAGGACAAAATAGTCAGTAGCAAAGTTCATGAATGAAATGCATTGAAAGCCTTCAAAACAGTCCTCCACTGTGACCGATACAGTCAATAATGGATAAACACCAGGGATAAAGTGATGGATAGGACAGCCTTCACCTAGAAACACACTGCCGCTTACCGCAGATCGATGATCCCTTATGACAGGGGATCGGAATGCGCCTGTGGCTAATTCCCCAGCCGAGGGTGTCTGGCATACAGCATACAACAAGAGAGATGGCGTCCTGACCAGGAAGTAGCAACTCGCAGTATGAAAGGTGCAGTCCCAATGTTTCAGTATACCCAGAAAGGAAAGAAGGCTAATAGTGTAAATCCTTACACACTTTATTACACATATGATAAAAATGGACACTTACAAAATGCCGAGTAAAAACAAGCGAGATTCAAGCCGGCCGGTTCTCAAACCAAACAGCCCGTACAGTTCCGGGATTGCGTGGGCGCGGTGACGTCAGCACTTGGCTCCTCCCTACGCATTTCGTCACTAAAGGACGTGTTCACGGGATATGAAACATACTTTATTGTTTATTTGGCAATTGTGGTATTATCAATATTTTTTTTATGTGTGTTACTTTGACTTATATTTTCACACGGTACCCCTAAACATCATTCATAGGGTCACTTTTTTTTTTTACGTTTAGCGCAACTTTTTTCCTTTAAGTCTTTTGGTGTTGTATAGCACTTATTGTTGCAGCTTTAGTTTTAGGATTATTCACGAATTAGCGCAGTTTTTTTCTTTCCAATAAAGACATAAGTCCATCTAGGTCAACCAATACAAAAATAATATAATAAATAAAGAAAAAAACCTTCATATACAGAATCCTATACCCACAGTTAATACGGAGGAAAAAAACATAAGGCATGGTCCAATTTGTTTAGGCAGGGGAAAAATAATAAATGCCTTCCTGATCAAAAATCTCTGGTGTTGCTATGCATACAGTAAATAATAATCAGTTACATTTTGTTCATTTAGGAATTTAGAAATGATTCCAACTCTTTTTTTAAACAATCTACTGAGTTGGCCAGAACTCATTCCTGAGGGAGTCTAGTCTACATCATTACAGCTCTTACTGTAAAGAATCCTTTCTGTTTGTTATTTTCTAAAAATCTTTATTATTAAATCGCATATAAAAGCTATGTTTTTTTAATAGTTGGAGAAATGCTGTAAGGACGTTACTTAAAAAATTGCCATTGCAAGGCTGGCAGGCTTGCTGCCAGAGAGCAATTTCAGCACCTTTGTTGTTGCTCCACAGTGCCTACAGTTACAGTAGTTAGTGAGAGTTTTTTTCTACTGCTTAATAACGAGTAACTTCATTATCCTAAATTTATTTTTTCTCCCTTTAGTGCTTGGTGTCCTCTGTAATCAGATACATACAAAACCAGCACTGTCCTCCACTTTTGCCCTGTTGTCCTCACACAGGTTCTGTCCTCAACCCCAATCTTCTATATGTCATGGAGACTGGCTATTCATTCCTGCTTCTTCAGCTAGCCCTCTGATGATGAGGCACCAGATCCTGCAGATATGCACACAGGGATCTGGAGTGATGTCTCTTTACATACTGTTTTATTCAACGGGAATTTCTTGATTGCAAATATATATATATATATATATATATATATATATATATATATAAGGAATGTGGATGTGGAAACCTTGCAATAAGATCTGAACAAATTAATGGGGTGGGCAACTACATGGCAAATGAAGTTTAATGTAGAAAAATGTAAAATAACACATTTGGGTAGAAAAAATATGAATGCACTCTATACACTGGGGGGGAGAACCTCTGGGGGAATCTAGGATGGAAAATGGCCTGGGGGTCCTAGTAGATGATAGGCTCAGCAATGGCATGCAATGCCAAGCTGTTGCTAACAAAGCAAACAGAATATTGGCATGCATAAAAAAGGGGATTAACTCCAGAGATAAAACTACAACTCTCCCACTCTACAAGACTCTGGTCCGGCTGCACCTGGAGTATGCTGTCCAGTTCTGGGCACCAGTCCTCAGGAAGGATGTGCTGGAAATGGAATGAGTACAGAGAAGAGCAACAAAGCCAATAAAAGCTCTGGAGGATATTAGTTATGAAGAAAGGTTGCGAGGACTGAACCTATTCTCTCTGGAGAAGAGATGCTTGAGAAGGGATATGATTTCAATTTACAAATACCATACTGGTGACCCCACAATAGGGATAAAACTTTTTTAGAAGAAAAGAGGTTTAACCTTAAACTGCGTAGAGTGTTCTTTACTGTAAGAGCTGCAAGGATGTCAGCGGGGGGCCTCGATAGTTTAAAAAAACTATTAGATAAGCACCTGAACAACCGCAACATACAGGGATATACAATGTAATACTGACCTATAATCACACACATAGGTTGGACTTGATGGACTTGTGTCTTTTTTCAACCTCACCTACTATGTAACTGTAGCGGGGTCTCCTTTAAGGCCCCAGGACTACGTTACCCAGAACCCTGTTCGGCACCCAGAGTGCAGTTAGCCATCGCAGAGACTCATGGGAGGGGTTATTTAAGGAGGAGGCGAGGCGGAGCTCTGCCTCTTTGGACACTGCGCTGCAAGCAAGAGTTTCTTCCTGTGCAGATCTGTGCCGACCGTTTTACACCACTGTCCTACTTCTAGTGGGTCCATGCTGGTACTTTTGGTGCGTTACTTGCTGCAACAGGATCCCGGACGAGCCCCCACGTGTAGCGCTACCCCCAGTTAAGAGAGCCGCTGGATTTGTTTTCGGGCCCTGTGTACAGCACCACCAACCCCCAGCAATCTGCTCGACCCACTCTGGCACAGCTAGTCTAGTGGTTATATTTGTATCACATTCAATTAGTATTGCAAGGAATAATCTCTTAGCAGTAAGACAACACACTGAGGCAAGAGATTAAATATAACAGTTTACTCTTATATTAAAGGTAGCATAGGCAGAACACAACACATGCAATTGGCTAGCAGAGCCCTGCATAAATCAATACAGCATACAATAATGGCGCTGCGCGTTACTTCACCACGTGTAGCTATTATTGTATGCGCGCCCTATGGCGCACTAAACAATATCTTAACTTCCCATCCTGGTCAGGCCTGACATGGAGTAAATCTCAGTCACCTCCTATAGGGATTTCTTCGCATGCCAGCTTTCGGTGGTGCACTTGATGAATAGTACTTTGTAATCCACAACCAGGCAATAACTTGAAACACTATACCGGGGGGGGGACACTTCAACTCTGTCCTGCTACCGGTCCCCCAGGGAACAGCAAATAACAAAACTGTGGGCCTATGCAGTCTATAGGCCTGAACACAGAACAGTCTATTGGTCTGGGCAGGTGCCCGCTCACCACTCCGGACGCGATCCCAGTCCGGAACGTCCACCCTGCTGTGTATCCGCACACAGCGTCTGCAACGATCGGGTCCCCGATCCAACTGATGTCCTCACTCGACAAGTCAGATGCCACCCAGGCTCAGCAGTGGGGTGGAAGGCTCTTTGGAAGTTGCGCAAGGCCCAGGCTTCAGGCCTTGCACTGCAGCAGATCCGGACAGGAAGAAACTCTTGCTTGCAGCGCAGTGTCCAAAGAGGCCGAGCTCCGCCTCGCCTCCTCCTTAAATAACCCCTCCCATGAGTCTCTGCGATGGCTAACTGCACTCTGGGTGCCGAACAGGGTTCTGTGTAACGTAGTCCCGGGGCCTTAAAGGAGACCCCACTACATAACTATGTAACTATTGTGAGGGGGTTAGCTCGGTAGCGGGTGTGTGTGACCCCCTGGATGGGCTCCCCACACAAAAACAGGCCCAGCAGACGGAGGTTGTGGTTTTCAAGATCAAAAGGTGCGGTTTATTTCTCTATTTACAGTGACAAAAACACAGCAAAGCAAAAAGAAACATAAACAAAATAAATCCTGGTCAGCTTGACCTCTGACTAAACATACAGGTTTCCCTAACTAACAACTGGGATCAGCCTGGTGCTGTCCTAGTCCCTAAGTCCCTGGTTTAGTAAATGTCCAAACAAATAGCCACACAGGCTTTGTCTCACCGCACAGGGGTTCACTCTCCCTAGACAGTCCACACAGGTCTGGGTCCAGGCATGAGCAAACACCTAATGAAGCTGGGAGTTTTTATAGAGGCCTTAAACGAGCTGACAAGCTTCAGCTGGTCTCATCAACTCCCTGCCTGCACAACGCCCAGCACTCTCCCTAGAGGTATGAATCATCCATGAGCCCACTAGCCTCAGCTGGGCTTCATCAACTCTCTCCCTAGTTGTATAAGTCGGCATAAAGCCTGAATCTGGGAGAAATATACCTACCCCCCTGGATGCAACCAGGTGACTTTACCTTCCTGCTGTCACATACCCCCCCTCTTGTTTTAACCTTGGGGTTGGAACACCAGCAATCAGGCATTCATGTACTCGAGACAAAGCATCCACATTCCCCATTTGAACGCCAGGGCGATGCTTTACTGTGAAGTTGAATTCCTGTAGGGCCAGGAACCACCTATTTACTCTTCTATTTGTCTCCTTGTTTTGAGCCATCCACTTTAACGGAGCGTGATCCGTAACCATGTCAAAGTGCCTACCTAGCAGATAGTACCGAAGGGAATCTAGAGCCCACTTCACCGCTAAACACTCCTTTTCAACCGTGGCGTAATTTACCTCATGGGACTTCAACTTCCTGCTGAGGTAAATGACTGGGTGCTCTTCCCCGTTCCAGACCTGGGACAATACTGCTCCTAACCCCACATCTGACGCATCACTTTGTACGACAAAGTCTTTAGAGAAGTCGGGTGAGTACAACACTGGCTGGCTACATAAGGCTTGTTTCAAGAATTGGAATGCTGCCTCAGCCTCGGGGGTCCATTTAATCATGACCGACCCTTTCCCTTTCGTCAGGTTGGTTAGGGGCACAGCCTTAGAAGCAAAGTGGGGAATGAAGCGCCGATAATAACCCGCGATTCCCAGAAAGGCTCGTACCTGCTTCTTGCTGTTGAGACGTGGCCAACTCTGGATGGCCTCGACTTTGTTGAGTTGGGGTTTTATTACTCCCCTGCCAATGGTGTACCCAAGATATTTGGCCTCCTCCTGCCCAATGGTACACTTCTTGGGGTTAGCCGTAAACCCCGCTTCCCGGATAGAGTCTAGGACTGCTTGCACTTTTGGCAGATGTGAGGCCCAATCTGTGCTATGGACAATTACGTCATCCAGGTAAGCCGCAGCATACTTCCGATGGGGCCTCAGTATCTGGTCCATTTTCCGCTGGAATGTGGCCGGCGCATTCTGTAACCCGAACGGCATTCTCTTATATTGGAACGCCCCGTCTGGGGTTACAAATGCGGTTTTCTCTTTGGCCGACTTGGCCAGGGGAATTTGCCAATACCCTTTTGTGAGGTCAAGAGTCGTCATGTATCGGGCTGTTCCCAGCCGGTCGATCAACTCATCTATACGTGGCATGGGGTAGGTGTCAAATTTTGTAACTTTGTTTAACTGACGAAAATCGTTACAAAATCGCCAGCTCCCATCCGGTTTAGGCACCAACACAATGGGACTAGACCAATCACTTTGGGACTCCTCTATCACCCCTAAGTTCAGCATTTTCTGTACTTCCTCCCGTATTGCCTCCCGTCGGGCCTCTGGGATCCGATAGGGTTTTAACTTCACCCTTTCACCGGGCGGGGTAATAATATCATGCTCTACCCCAGATGTTTGTCCCGGCAGCTCAGAGAACACCTCCTTGTTGCGAAGCACAAACTCCTTAACCTCCTGTTGTTGGGGTTGTGACAAGGTGGCTGCTATTCCAACCTCCGGAATCACGCAACCAGTTTGAGCTGGTGACCAAGTTTCTGCGACTAGGGACTCTCTATCCCTCCAGGCTTTCAACAGATTAACGTGATAGATCTGTTCGGGCTTTCGCCTTCCTGGTTGTCTGACCTTGTAATTCACTTCGCTCACTTTTTCCATTATCTCGTAGGGGCCTTGCCATTTGGCAAGGAATTTACTTTCAACCGTAGGGACAAGTACCAATATCCTATCCCCCGGGGAAAAGGTACGGGTCTTGGCTCCACGGTTGTACACTCTCTGCTGTGCCAACTGCGCTTGGGCCAAATGTTCCTTCACGATGGGCATTACCTGTGCAATTCGATCTTGCATCAGGGCGACATGCTCAATCACACTCCTGTGGGGAGAACTCTCACTTTCCCAAGTTTCCTTGGCAATATCCAACAGCCCTCTTGGGTGTCTCCCATACAGTAACTCAAAGGGGGAGAATCCCGTAGAGGATTGGGGCACCTCCCTAATAGCAAACATCAAATAAGGAAGTAGACAGTCCCAATCCTTTCCATCTCTATCCACCACTTTCTTCAACATTTGTTTTAGGGTTTTGTTGAATCTTTCAACCAGCCCATCGGTTTGGGGGTGATACACAGACGTACGCAATTGCGTCACTTTGAACAATTTACACAGCTCTTTCATAACCCGGGACATAAAGGGTGTACCTTGGTCCGTAAGCAGTTCTTTACAAATACCCACCCGGCTAAAAACAAGAGATAGCTCTTTGGCTATGGTTTTGGCCGAGGTATTTCGGAGAGGGATCGCTTCTGGATAACGGGTGGCATAGTCCATTATAACTAATATGTACTGGTGCCCCCTAGCGGACTTGATTATAGGACCTACCAAATCCATTGCGATCCTCTCAAACGGGACCTCAATGATGGGTAGAGGGACCAGCGGGCTACGGAAATGTGGCATCGGGGCCGACCTCTGACACACAGGGCAGGAGGAACAATAATTTTCTATGTCCTTCATCACCCCAGGCCAATAGAATCTCTGTAATACCCTCTCTCGGGTTTTCTCTGTCCCCAGATGACCTCCAAGAATGTGCCCATGGGCCAACTCCAACACCAACTTCCTGTAAGGTTTGGGCACCACAAGCTGCTCAACGGTTTCTTCTGCCCTTTTTGCCACCCGATACAGTAGGTCCTTCTCTACGCTGAAGTATGGGTAAGTGCAGGTATTATCTGGGTTCACTAACTCGCCATCTATTTCCACTACGTTTTCCCGTGCCTTTATTAGGGCGGGGTCTTTTAACTGTTCTGTGGCAAAATTTTCCCTGTGAACCTCAAGATCAGAAAACTCCACAGACGGTAGGTTTTCGTCTGAGGAGGTGGGCTCCTCTCCAGTTTCTTGAGTCTCGCCTGCCAATACTGACAAGGGAAATTCTGGAGAGTCCTCACCACTCTCAGAGGAGTTCTGGCTATCACCTTCCTGGTACATAGGGGCACCAGTGGGGGGCTCAGGATCATCCCACAGTTCCCAGAACTTCGGAAAATCCCTTCCCACAATGGCATCATGCGGTAGTTGAGATACTAACCCCACTGGATGAGAGAGGGTACCTTTGGGGGTCTTGAAACACACTGTAGTCACTGGATACTCTCGGGTGTCCCCATGCACACAAATAACAGCTACCTTGCTATTCCCAGAGACCTCTGTTTTAACTAATTCAGCCTTTATCAGGGTCACAAGGCTACCTGAATCCAGTAATACCACAACATTTCTACCATTAATACACATTTTGCATAAATGTTTCTCAGTTCCCCGAATGGCAGTGCATGCGACTGTCGCACACAGCGACTGACGTCTGTCCGTCAGAAAGTCACATTGCATGGGTTCCTCCACAACCGGGCAATTTGCTGCAATATGTCCCGCTTGCCGGCAGCGGTAGCAAACAATCCTTTTGGCTGCCTCTTGAGCCCCCGACTTCCCAGGCTGTTCTCGTCAAACCCTGGGCAGAGCTCCCACCCTCTCACTCTCTCCACCCTCACCCCTTGGAATCATCTTATCCGCCCCTGGGGATGGTCTGGTCTTAGGGTGGAAAGTCCGAGAGTCTCTGGAAGAGGCCGTCAGGTTCTCTGCAGCCAAGTATCTCTCTACACGATCCACAAGTTTACCGGCCGTTTCTGGGTCTCCATGGCTTACCCACTTTTGAATGGCGGTAGGAAGAGCTCTCAAGAAACGATCCATCACAACACGTTCCACAATCTCCGGTGCGGACAAAGTCTCTGGCTGTAGCCACTTCCTGCTCAGGTGAATGAGATCATACATTTGAGACCTGGGGGGTTTTCCAAGCTGGAAAGTCCAGTTATGCACACGCTGAGCCCGGACAGCCAGGGTGACACCCAGCCTTGCCAATATTTCAGCTTTTAGCATCACATAGTCTTTTGCTTGGTCAGGCTCTAGGTCATAGTAAGCTTTCTGCGATTCACCAGTTAACAGAGGAGCCACCAGTCCAGCCCACTGCTCCTCAGGCCACTTTTCTCTTTCAGCAGTCCTTTTTAAATGTGGTCAAAAATACCTCTGGATCATCCTCTCCAGTCATTTTTGTCAATAAACGACTCACCCCAAAGGACGCGGTATTAGTGGGACGGCTTTCCTCACTGGTCTGCGGACGTTGCTGCATTACTGCTTCCATCTGTTGTTGTAGTCTCTGCTCTTGCTTCTGCAACAGGTCTATGAAGCGGGCCTCAGATTGCTGCTGGGCTTGTTGCTGGGCTGCGAAGCTCTGTTGTTGAGCTGCAAGGCTCTTTTGCAAACCTGCATTTGTCTGCTGTTGATTGGCATTTGCTAGAGCCAGCTGTTTCAGTATCTCCTCCATGCTGGCTTAAAAAAAAACTGCCACTGGTTCTCCACCAACTGTGAGGGGGTTAGCTCGGTAGCGGGTGTGTGTGACCCCCTGGATGGGCTCCCCACACAAAAACAGGCCCAGCAGACGGAGGTTGTGGTTTTCAAGATCAAAAGGTGCGGTTTATTTCTCTATTTACAGTGACAAAAACACAGCAAAGCAAAAAGAAACATAAACAAAATAAATCCTGGTCAGCTTGACCTCTGACTAAACATACAGGTTTCCCTAACTAACAACTGGGATCAGCCTGGTGCTGTCCTAGTCCCTAAGTCCCTGGTTTAGTAAATGTCCAAACAAATAGCCACACAGGCTTTGTCTCACCGCACAGGGGTTCACTCTCCCTAGACAGTCCACACAGGTCTGGGTCCAGGCATGAGCAAACACCTAATGAAGCTGGGAGTTTTTATAGAGGCCTTAAACGAGCTGACAAGCTTCAGCTGGTCTCATCAACTCCCTGCCTGCACGACGCCCAGCACTCTCCCTAGAGGTATGAATCATCCATGAGCCCACTAGCCTCAGCTGGGCTTCATCAACTCTCTCCCTAGTTGTATAAGTCGGCATAAAGCCTGAATCTGGGAGAAATATACCTACCCCCCTGGATGCAACCAGGTGACTTTACCTTCCTGCTGTCACACTATGTGGAGATATATTTAGGCACACAGCTAAAGGCAAGGATGAAATAAACAATTGGGTCTTATTTTACCTGCCAAAGGATTTGTATTTCTGTCCATCTAATCCTGAAAGTAACACAGCTCGGCGCACACAGCGCAGCCCATTTGCAGGTCTCCACATTACCCCAGCCTGTAACTGGATAGTGAAAGGAAGAGAAGCAGAATGATGAAGTCATCTCTCTATCATCCTGATCTCGCCTCCTTTCAGAATGCCTGGTTCATTGTAGCCCATCTGTGTGGCTTCCTGTCACAGTCTAAGCTCTGTTGTATAGGGAATACAAGAGGCTGATAGCATGTAAAGGTATATACTTAAACTGCTTACATTTTAAAAATACATTTAGGGCTTTGCTGTTCATGTGTGTTATCTTGTTGCACGTGGGTTAATGTGCATTGTGTCATGTATTATTGTGCCTTATATCAAGGCAGCCTATTCAGTTTAAAATGGCTGTCAATGTACAGGGGTTGGACAAAATTATGGAAACACCAGGTAAAACAACAAAATCGTTAACTAATATGGTGTTGGCCTGCCTTTTGGCATCCAAGGCGGCTCGAATTCTCTGGGGAATTGACATATATAAGTCTTGGATGGTGGATAATGGAATCTGATACCACTGTTAATGTAAAAATCATTCTAGTTCTCTAGTTCATTCAGAAAACAAACCCAAACTTTGTCCTTCAAAATTTACCATAATGGCTATATGATATTGAGGTCCGATGACTGCTGCACCCAGGGAAGGTAAGAGACTTCATCTGCATACTCGTCAAACCACAATTTGACAATTCCAGCTCTGTGAATCAGAGCATTACCCTCTTGGACAAATGGCGCTGCCTTCGGGAAGCAATGTCCACACCATGGGGTGCACAGGGTCGGGCAAAAATTTTACAGTCGCTGGCAGTGACTCTACCTTTCAAGGTGATGATGGGGCCTGCAGAAAATTAAGATATGTCTGCACAAACCATGAATGAGCCGCCACCATGCTTTACAGTTAGCACAATACAGTCCTGGTCGTAAGCTTGGGACACTGTTCGCCATGCATAAACATGTCCGGTGGTTGGGAACAGTGTGAAGCTCGACTCATTCGGACCATATTACAGTCTTCCATTGATTGATAGTCCACGACTTATGGGTGATGCACCACTCTCTGCTCTTCTGAGCATTAATATAGGCCAGTAGTGGTTTGGCAATTGCATCTCGCCCATGAATGTTTTGCATAAGGAGTTCTCTCAGCACGTTAGAAGCCTTGCGGCTCCACTTCTTGGTTCTCTACTGTGCATGCGAGACTCGCGCTGCACTATCCCACTGGTCCCTGCTGTCTTCTGGGACCTGTGTGTCTCCCAGAAGACAGCGGGGGGGGGGGTGAAGGAAGTGGCGTAGATACCCGCGGGTGGCTCGGGTATCTATGCCCAGAAGTGGGAGCAAATTCCTGTATTACACAGGTATCTGCTCCCCCCCCTTCCCCCTCAAAGGTGCCAAATGTGACACCGAAGGATGTTTTGGAAATCTACTGGTGGATTGCCAGCCCAGGAATCCAAAAGCCCAAACACCAATTGTTTGCTACGAGAGATAGCATGTTTCAGAACTGACGATCCTCTTGAGGTTTCTCAAAAAAGCGTTAGAAGAGACAAGTGTTAGAAGAGACAAGTCCTGATTGTGTAAATACTTTTATTTATCTTTCCTTCAATGCCACAAATTGACTAATGTGTTTCATCTCCCAGCGGCTACATGACATGCTGGGCTTGTGACATTTACAATATCTTTTTATAACCAAACTGCATTGGGTTTGTGGATTCTAAGCTTTCTATGATTTTCATTATTATCAGGGTCCTCAGCATCCTGTTAGTGGTGTTTTATATGTTGTACATGTGTTGAAGTGCTGTATTTGTGGAGAGGTATTATTTATTCATGCATTATTATTTACTATTATTATTTTCTAAGATTAGTTAAGATCATTCATACATAACTTTATGTGGGTTAATAGATCGTATGCCAAATATTGCTTCTAAAAACAAAATGCAGACACAGCTATTCATTTTTTTTATATTTTACCTGAAGTTCTCAATGTTAAAATGATATCTTCATCTAATACATGTCTTTCTTACTACATAAAGGGTGTGATAGTAGCCTCTTGATATCTGCCATTTTTTTCAAAGATGTAGCAATAAAATGTACTTGAATGCTTTTAGATCCACAAAATATCACTTTTCAGTGCTGTAATAATACATCTGTTTGATCATATATGGCCACCTTTGGAAGAAATGACAGCTGCTATTGTTCAGTAAACTTAATCGTTCAGTAGAAGAAAGCTCACCTACTGACATCTATATAGATACAATAAAATACTCTTTTCATTTCAGCAACACCACCATCTAAAACACAGTTACTCGGCTCAGATCCAGCCGTACCTTCTTTCCCATTCTTTGCCCAAAAACACAAATAAAATAGTTTAGACTATTAATGTTTAGTCTGGCACGAATTACAAAGCTGTGCTTCTACTTGGAAATCTGGAAAACAATACTGAGAGCATCCACAGAGGACTAGAGCTGAGAAATGCTGCTCTATAGCAAAGACTTATTTATATACACTTATTAATGTTAAAGTGGACCTATTAGTAAAACCACAAGTCTGCATGCATAAATTCCTGACAAGCCTGTAGGGAGGTGCAGTGTGGCACACGGCAGTAAACACTAAAGCCTCGTACACACGGCCGAGATTCTCGTCAGGAAAAAAACGTTGTTTTTCCTGACGAGAATCTTGACAAGAAACTTGTCCAGGCCGAGTGTACACACGTACGATTTAAAAGAACCGCCGTTCTTTTGAATGGCACGAACTCGGTGACGTCATCGACTACGATGAGCGTGCGCTCGTCACATTCGATGCCGTCGCCGCCATCTTGCTACACCCTATGCCTAGGAAGCTACCGCGCATGCGTCAAGTCATTTCGAGCATGCGCGGGTGTCCGCGGCGACAGGTAAGTGTACACACGCTCAGGTTTCTCGTCGAGAAACAGGCCGACGAGATTCTCGACGAGAAAAAAGACCGCAGGTCATCTTTTTTCTCGTCTGGGAATCTGGGCAGTTTTCTTGACGAGAACTGAAACCCGCGTACACACAGCTGGTTTTCTCGGCAAGAAAGCTCTCACGGCAGTTTTCTTGTCGTTTTTTGGCGAGAAAACCGGTCGTGTGTATGCGGCCTCAGAGTTCCATTGCAGAGAACAGAATTAGTATTAATATTAAAGTTCAACGATTTACAACAAGCCCGGCAGAAAAGGTGCCCGACCGGGAACACTCAGACAGTAGTGCTGATAGTGTCTGTCTTCAGGGGTGGAATGCAGCCTGGCTGATCTGTACCCAAATGATAAATTCTTGGTATGAATGGCATGCTCCTATCCTTTCCCTACTCACCTGGAACCTCTCCCTACCAATAATCACTTTCCCTGTTAGACAGTTGACATGTGCCTACACTAACCACCTGCTAAATGCGCGCCAAGGCCTTAAGTAGGCACTCCCTGTCCCAAGATGACTGCCTGAGTCACATGGGACAGCAGCATCCAATCGGATAGCTTCCCCAGTGACCCAGGAAACTATAGAGGAACCATGTTCCTCTTGACTTCTCCAACTGCAATTCCGCTGCAGTCAAGCTCCACCTACAGTGGAGAAAATAGACTGCATCTGCCTACAAGCCACGTGTAAATGTATAATGGTATAACTGAAATCTGCATGTTTAATGATAAAAAACGGACTGCTTGGGCGCACCAAGCCTGGGAGCCAGGGCTTCAAAAAGCCTCTGCCTAACCCAAGATGGCTTCCAGCGTCACATGGGACAGCGGCATACAGCTGGATACTGTAGCTTCCCCAGTGACCCAGGAAACCATAGAGGAACCATGTTCTTATTGACTTCCTCTCCAACTGCAATGCTGCTGCGGTTGAGCGCCACCTACAGTGGTCACGTGTAAATGTATAACAGTATAACTAGTATCTGCATATTTAACCATAAAAAACTGACTGTGCTTGGGCACCTTGAACAACTAGGAGTTATGTCATCTGAGCCTGCTGTAGACAGAAGGCAGCATCTCCACAGTCTTACCTTACCCAGTGTTTGCTTTGTCTATAAATTGTAACTCTTTGACAAGTCACACTGTTGCACTAATGTCCTTTGTCATGAGCAGTTACATATGATTAGGGACTCTGATCATACTAGGATGCAAACAGTTTGCATCCAGGGCCAGAATATGCCATACACAAACTGATGTTTAGCCGCATTTGAATGTAGCAGATTATCCATCCTCATTCACCAGTCTGAATGAAGCCTAATGGTGATGCATTTGAATATTCAATAGAAAGTGTAAGACTGTAGTAACAGCTACAGGAACTGTGCAGAAATTGTATTAAAACCAGGGCCAGATGTAGCCTGCCTTATTTTGAGGGAGCAGCAAAAAAGTAAATATTCTTTGTTCACTCCGTACTCTTCTGTACTAGGAGTTAGACATTTGCGGTTCTTTTCATTCTGAATCGAAATTCTGACAAATGTTTCAATCTGAATTTCCGAATCACAATAGGAATGAATTTAAACAAATCCCAAATAAATTGTAACAAAATTAAATTTTATTCCAATTAGAATCAAATTTGCAATCAAAACAAATTCAAAAACAAATTTGAATTAAAAAACGTACCGTATATACTCGAGTATAAGCCGAGTTTTGCAGCCCTTTTTTTAGGGCTGAAAATACCCCTCTCGGCTTAGACTCGAGTCAGTGTACCTTGGGCATCCATTTTTTAAAATTCGCGGCTTCCTCCTGGTCCCGTGCGGTTTCGTGATATGCGATTGACACTGTGTTTAGTGATCCGCCAATCACGGACCTTCTCTTGTTCGAGGATGAAAGAAAGTCCGTGATTGGCGGATCACTAAACACAGTGTCTGCTGGGAAAGTCCGAGAATGAGAAGATGGCGGTGATAGGCGGAAAACTGAACACAGTGTCAATCGCCTATCACGGAACCGCACGGGACCAGGAGGAAGCCGCGAATTTTAAAAAATGGACGCCCGCAGCGCGATGGACATGAAAGGTGATCTTTCCTCCGCTCGTTTTATAAGCCTGGTTGCCTCTTACAAAAATAGATCTTTGCTGTAGCAAGCAGAAGGTGAGTGTGTAGGGTTGTGAGTTTGGAACTTTGCTGGCTGCTTCACGATGCGTTCCAGCTAGAGCAAGTTTACTTCCTTCCAGGGGCTTATTTTATCAACTGAATGGAGACCACTGCAGAATTTTCTGTCTGGAGTGCATAATAATGTGCTGTTTATCTCCATGGATATGGGCACAGTGGGGTAATGGGCACAGTGAGGTTGGGCACAGTGCGGCGTGCAAATGGGCACAGTGAGGCATGCAAATGGGCACAGTGAGGCATGCAAATGGCCACAGTGAAGCTGCAAATGGGCATTGTTGACCCTATTTTCCGCTTACAGTAGCTGCTGCATTTTTATCCTAGGCTTATACTCGAGTCAATAAGTTTTCCCAGTTTTTTTGTGGTAAAATTAGGAGCCTCGGCTTATACTCGAGTATATGCGGTATTCAAAATGTATTGCTGATTTCCTTCAAAAACTGTGTGCAAGTTTACCTAAAAGAATTTAGATTGTTCTTCTGTTCGCTCACTTTGCATTTAAAAAAAAAAAAAAAAGGTAAAATGTATGTTTTGAAAGCATTCCTACATTACATTATTTCTTCACACCTGCCTAAAACTTTTGCACAGTACTGTACATAGAGACAGCAAAGTCAGATATTCTTTTATACCTTAGAACACTTCACATATACTGAATAAACCTTATTAGTACAAAGAACAGTAGTGTCAAAAATCAAACTTTTACAATTTCTGGTGAATTAATCATTTTAGCATCATTTGTGTCCAGATCAACATATACAGTATGCCTTTTATAACCTAGGACCCTTCAGTTTTTTTCTGTTTCATTCCTTTTATTAAAGGTTGAAGCCAGCCATAGTTGTTGCAATTTTCTTTTCTGGAACTACGAGTTGCAGGAAAGAAATTCGCTAGAAACCCCCATCAACCGGCCAAGATTCAAACAATCTATATCCGGCTTTACTCTAAGTACAAATAGAGAACAGTACAACCATAGAACTTTTATGGCAAATGTAGGTAGAACTTGCAAGCAACGTAAGTGAGACACAGTTTTAGAATAACAAACAGTAGTGTACGTACATATTAGGTACAGCAAACTCTGAAGCCCTGTACACACGATCGGTTTTACAGATGAAAACAGTCCGATGTACTTTTTTCATCAGACAAACCGATCGTGTATGGGACCCATCGGTCTTTTTTCCATCGGTTTTAAAAAATAGAACATGTTTTAAATTTTTCCGATGGATCAAAAACCGATAGCAAATTCCGATCGTCTATGGGCAAGTCCATCGGATAAAAAACCCACGCATTCTCAGAATCAAGTCGACGCATGCTCAGAAGCATTGAACTTCATTTTTCTCAGCTCATCGGAGTGTTTTACGTCACCGCGTTTGGAACGGTCGGTTTTTTGACTGATGGTGTGTAGGCAAGACTGATGGAAGTCAGCTTCATCGGATTTCCGATGGACAAAACCATCAGATTAGAATCCATAGGATATCCGATCGTCTAGATCATCAAAACCAACCAGGGATGGTAAAAAAAAAGAAAAAAAATGGGTGCTAATTGGGCGCCAAGAGTACTGGTCAAATAGTGTAGAACCTATTTTCTGCTCAATACTGCCCCGTAGGATGACAGAAACGAAAAGACTAGCATCTTGCTGCATGACTCATCGCAATTAATAAAAAGACAATTGTGTCATACATATTGTCATATACCGTATTTTCCGGCGTATAAGACGACTTTTTAACCCATTAAAATCTTCTTAAAAGTCGGGGGGTCGTCTTATACGCCGGTACGTACCCGACATGTAGAATCTCAGTCAGACCGCGTCCATTTTTCAAAACCAGTACACATTACACAAAAATCATAGGTTCTGTTCAGTAATGAGAAAAATTGTGCAGTTTGCCCCTTCAGTAATTTTCTTTTGTAAGGTCTGAATTGTCTCCTGAAATTTGTGTACACACTAAATGAATATCTTTTGATCGTTCCTAATACGGAATGTTCGCTCCGATTATCATATAATGTGTAGGCCCCATTAGTAATTGCCAAATCTGTTGTAATGATTTGGTATGGGTTATGCCGCGTACACTCGGTTGGAATTTTCGACAGAAAAAGTCAGATGGGAGCTTTTCGTTGGATAATCCGACCGTGTGTATGCCCCATCGGACTTTTTCTGTCGGTATTTCTGGCAGACTTAGATAGAGAGCAGGTTCTCTATTTTTCCGACGGAAAAAATCCGATCAGAAATTCCGATCGTCTGTAGCAATTCCGACAGGCAAAATTCCGACGCATGCTCGGAAACCATTTTGACGCATGCTCGGAAGCACTGAACTTATTTTTCTCGGCTCGTCGTAGTGTTGTACGTCACCCCGTTCTTGACAGTCGAAAGTTCAGAGAACTTTTGTGTGACCGTGTGTATGCAAGCCAAGCTTGAGCGGAATTCCGTCGGAAAAAACATCCAAGTTTTTCAGACAGAAAATCCGTTCCTGTGTACGCGGCCTAATGGTTACTATTACTGCACTTTGTATGCCCATCTTAGCTTGTGCAATAACTTACCTACTAAAACTCCCATCTTGAATTTTTATAGATTACATTACTTGATGATGAGAAGGTGAGCTGCCTTTAAATGCAGTGGAATGGATCCACTGTACATACATTTTACCAAATATAAAATAGGAATCTATTGTATAGTGCATATCCAATTCAGTACATATCCAATTCAGTGGCGGCCTGTCCATAGGGGGTGCAGAGCGGAATTACAGAGCGGATAGCGCGCTGTTACAGCTTAGTTTACATTACAATTGCCTCCGCTTCGCTCGTGGTTACACACAGCCCCACCTCCTGACCCCACGCCTGTATCAGATAGACAGAACACATCCCAGCATTGGACTGGCATTCTGTCTATCTGATACAGGCGTGGAGTCAGGAGGCAGGGTCGTGTGTAACCACGAGCGGAGCGGAGGCAATTGTAATGTAAACTCAGCTGTAACAGCGCGCTATCCGCTCTAACTGTAATCCCACGGCTTTTTTCTTCCTCCATGCTCGGGCGATCCTCTGCACAGGTGAGCAGAGGCTACATAGGTGGGCACAGGTGAGCAGACATAGGTGGGCACAGTGAGCAGAGGCTACATAGGTGGGCACAGTGAGCAGAGGCTACATAGGTGGGCACAGGTGAGCAGACATAGGTGGGCACAGTGAGCAGAGGCTACATAGGGGAGCACAGTGAGCTGAGGCTTCATAGGTGGGCACAGTGAGCAGAGGCTACAATGGTGGGCACAGTGAGCAGAGGCTACAATAGTGGGCACAGGTGAGCAGAGGCTACAAAGGTGGGCACAGGTGAGCAGAGGCTACAATGGTGGGCACAGGTGAGTAGAGGCTACATAGGTGGGCACAGTGAGCAGAGGCTACAATGGTGGGCACAGTGAGCTGAGGCCGCCATGGTGGGCAAAGTAAGCTGAGGCCGCAATGGTGGGCACAGTGAGCTGAAGTTGCAATGGTGGGCACAGTGAGCTGAGGCTGCAATGATGGGCACAGTGAGCAGAGGCTGCAATGGTGGGCACAGTGAGCAGAGGCTGCAATGGTGGCACAGATGAGCTGAGGCTACAATGGTGGGTACAGTGAGCTGAGGCTGCAATGGTGGCACAGATGAGCTGAGGCTACAATGGTGGGCACAGTAAGCAGAGGCTGCAATGTTGGGCGCAGTGAGCAGAGGCTGCAATGGTGGCACAGATGAGCTGAGGCTACAATGGTGGGCACAGTGAGCAGAGGCTGCAATGGTGGGCACAGTGAGCAGAGGCTGCAATGGTGGGCACAGTGAGCAGAGGCTGCAATGGTGGGCACAGTGAGCAGAGGCTGCAATGGTGGGCACAGTGAGCTGAGGCTACAATGGTGGGCACAGTGAGCTGAGGCTGCAATGGTGGGTACAGTGAGCTGAAGCTGCAATGGTGGCACAGATGAGCTGAGGCTACAATGGTGGGAACAGTGAGCAGAGGCTGCAATGGTGGGCACAGTGAGCAGAGGCTGCAATGGTGGGCACAGTGAGCAGAGGCTGCAATGGTGGACACAGTGAGCAGAGGCTGCAATGGTGGGCACAGTGAGCAGAGGCTGCAATGGTGGGCACAGTGAGCATAGGCTGCAATGGTGGCAACAGTGAGCTGAGGCTGCAATGGTGGCAACAGTGAGCTGAGGCTGCAATGGTGGCAACAGTGAGCTGAGGCTGCAATGGTGGCAACAGTGAGCTGAGGCTGCAATGGTGGGTACAGTGAGCTGAGGCTGCAATGGTGGGCACAATGAGCTGAGGCTGCAATGGTGGGCACAGTGAGCTGAGGCCGCAATGGTGGGTACTAGACATGTGCATTTCGTTTTGTTTCAAATCGAAATTCGGACACATTTTTCATCATTCGGATGCATCCGAATTACCGAATTACAATACTAATGAATTTAACCGAATCCGAATTTTTTCGAATCGAAAAATCGCGGACGAAATTCGAATCGAATTCGAAATATTTTCGAATCGAATTTGAAATATTTTCGACTCTAATTCGAAAATAAATTCGAATCGAATTAGAAAAAATATAAATCGTTTTTTAAAAAAGAATACAATAAAATAGAATATAAAAATAAAAAGCAATAGAATAGAAATAAAAGAATAGTAGAGAATAGAATAGAATTGAATAGAATGTAATAAAATACAATAGAATATGACCGTCTATATTTTTTTATTCTATTCTTTTCTATAGTTATTATATTCTAATCTTTTCTATTCAAATTTGAATTCATTCTGTATGAATTTCGAATTTCAGAAGATAGTTATATGTATAAATATTTCGTATAGAATGAATTTGAATTCGAATAGAAAAGATTAGAATAGAAATAGAAAATAGACTAGAAAAACAATAGAACAGAATAGAATAAAATATAATTATATTTTATTATATTCTATTTTTTTTCTATTCTAATCTTTTCTATTCGAATTTGAATTTATTCTATACTAAATTCGAATTTCGGAAGATGGTTATATATACATATATATATACATATATATAAATAACCATTTTCCAAAATTCGAATTTCATATAGAATAAAATCGAATATGAATAGAAAATATTCTAAAATAATAGAAAAAAAATATCATAAAAAAAACAATAGAACAATAAAAATATATATATATATATATATATAAAACCATGTTCCAACACTCGAATTTCGTATAGAATGAATTCGAATTCCAATTAGAAAAGATTAGAATATAAATAGAAAATAGACTAGAAAAACAATAGAACAGAATAGAATAAAATATAATATATATATTGTATTTATTCTATTCTGTTCTATTGTTTTTCTATTCAATTCTTTCCAATATTTTCTATTCTATTATAATCTTTTCGATTCGAATTTGAATTCATTCTATACGAAATTCGAATTTTGGAAGATGGTTTTATAAATATATAAAATACTTTGTGATGTCATCACCTCCCCCCCTCCTCCGAGAGACAATCACCTCCATACACCATCCAATCAGAGCTTAGCATCTCCATCCATCCCCCCACACTCACTAATACCCCTCACATTATTGTCTCACATCTCCTGTAGTCTATTAATAGCTATTTCATTTTTTATTTTTTTCATTTTTTGCAGATTACGATCCATTTCCTTTATTTCCAGCATATCTCCTGCAGACTATTAGCATCTATTTCATTTATGAATGGAGGAACGGTTTAAGGAAGAGACAACAAGAGGGACATCATCCCCGCTTATATCTCTATTCACAGGGAAATGGTTGCTAATAGTTTGCAGGAGACCAGCAAAAAAAATAAAAAAAAATAAATGCTTATAGTTATAGTCTGCAAATCTGATGAGAAAATTAAATAGATACTAATAGTCTGCAGGAGATCTGCAAAAAAATATATATAAATGCTAATAGTCTGCAGGAGATCTGATGGAAATAAATAGTAATCTGCAAAAAAAATTAAATAGATGCTAACAGTCTGCAGGAGATCTGCTGAAATAAAGGAAATGGCTGCTCTAATGCAAAAAAAGAAAAAGAAAAGAAAAATGAAATAGATGCTAATAGTCTGCAGGAGATCTGCAAAACAAATACAATAGATGTTAATATACTGCAGGAGATCTAATGGAAATAAATAGTAATCAGCAAAAAAAATGAAATTGATTCTAACAGTCTGCAGGAGATCTGCAAAAAAAAAGACGTGAAATGGCTGTTAATAGTCTACAGCAGATCTGCTAAAAAAAGAAATAGATGCTAATAGTCTGCAGGAGATCTGGTGAGAAAACGAAATAGATACTAATAGTCTGCAGGAGATCTGCAAAAAAATTAAATAGATGCTAATAGTCTGCAGGAGATCTTATGGAAACAAATAGTAATCTGCAAAAAAAATTAAAATGAAATAGATAGTATCTATATTCTATTCTATTGTTTTTCTAGTCTATGCTCTATTTCTATTCTAATCTTTTCTATTCAAATTCAAATTCATTCTATACGAAATTCGAATGTCGGAAAAAATATATATATAACCATCTTCCGAAATTCGAATTTAGTATATAATGATTTCGATTTTAATAGAAAAGATTTTAATAGATTATAAAAGAATAGACTAGAAAAACAATAGAACAGAATAGAATAAAATATAATATATTCTATTCTGTTCTATTGTTTTTCTAGTCTATTTTCTATTTTATTATAATCTTTTTTCTATCCAAAGTTAAAATTAATTAATTAAAAAAATTGAATTTATTCTATTCGAAATTCGAATTTCAGAAGATGGTTGTATATTCTTTCTATTTTATTCTATTAAATTATATATTTTTTCTATTCTGTTCTAATCTTTTCTATTTGAATTATACATTTTGGAAGATGGTTATTTGTCCACTTGCCACGTCACCTGCCACAAGTTATGGAGTTCCTAACCCCAAGTGACCCCCAGATATGGGCGATATGTCAAGTACTTTTCTGCAGCAGAGAATGACATTTTGCGACCCGATTTTGGGCCCACGTATCTCGGGGCCACTTATAGCTAGAAACCCCAAATTTGGTATGCAAACACAGTAGAACTAGCACTACAACATCTCCAAATTTGGGGTTTCTATCACCAAGTAACCCCGAGATACATGGACCCAAAGTCGGGGCGCAAAATATTTTCGAATCCGGTTGAAATAGTATCAACATGATTCGAAATAATTTCAACTGCATTTGAAACTATTTCAACCGGATTCTAAAATATTTTGCGACCCGAATTTGGGTCCATGTATCTTGGGGTTACTTGGTGATAGAAACCCCAAATTTGGGGTTATTGTTTTTCTATTCTATTTTCTATTTTATTATAATCTTTTCTATCCAAAGTTAAAATTAATTAATTAAAAAATTTGAATTCATACTATTCAAAATTCAAATTTATTCTATTCGAAATTCGAATTTCAGAAGATGGTTGTATATTCTTTCTATTTTATTCTTCTAAATTATATTTTTTTTCTATTCTGTTCTAATCTTTTCTATTTGAATTATAAATTTTGGAAGAAGGTTATTTACTTACTTATATACATCTGTCACATAAAAAAAAAGATGTGAAATGGCTGTCACGGATGTCGATCGCAAGGCAAGTACATATGCTGTATGTCATTGTCCACTTGCCACAACACCTGCCACGAGTGCCACGACACCTGCCACGAGTGCCACGTGACCGGCCACGAGTGCCACGTGAACGGCCACGAGTGTCACGTGACCTGCCACGAGTGCCACGTGACCTGCCACGAGTGCCACGTGACCTGCCACGAGTGCCACGTGAACGGCCACGAGTGCCACGTGACCTGCCACGTGACCTAGTTGTGGATTGTCTACTTGCCACGTCACCTGCCACAAGTTATAGGGCTCCTAGCACCAAGTGACCCCCAGATATGGGCGATATGTCAAGTACTTTTCTGCAGCAGAGAATGACATTTTGTGACCCGACTTTGGGCCCACGTATCTCGGGGCCACTTATAGCTAGAAACCCCAAATTTGGTATGCAAACACAGTTTGGGGTTATTGTAGTGCTAGTTGTAATGTGTTTGCATACCAAATATTTTGGGGTATTTTTTAAATAGTATCAACATGATTTGAAATTATTTCAACCGCATTTGAAACTATTTCAACCGGATTCGAAAATATTTTTGTCCCGAATTTGGGTCCACGTATCTCGGGGTTGCTTGGTGATAGAAACCCCAAATTTGTTCTTCTGTGTTTGCATACCAAATTTGGGGTTTCTATAACTAAGTGACCCCGAGATACGTGGACCCAAAGTCGGGTCGCAAAATGTCAAGCACTTTACTGGAGCAGAGAATGACATTTTGCGACCCGATTTTGGGGCCACATATCTCTGGGCCACTTGTAGCTAGAAACCCCAAATTTGGTATGCAAACACAGTAGAACTAGCACTACAACATCTCCAAATTTTGGGTTTCTATCACCAAGTAACCCCAAAATACATGGACCCAAATTCGGGTCGCAAAATATTTTCGAATCCGGTTGAAATAGTATCAACATGATTTGAAATTATTTCAACTGCATTTGAAACTATTTCAACCGGATTCAAAGATATTTTGCGACCCGAATTTGGGTCCACGTATCTCGTGGTTACTTGGTGATAGAAACCCCAAATTTGGGGTTATTGTTTTTCTAGTCTATTTTCTATTTTATTATAATCTTTTCTATCCAAAGTTAAAATTAATTAATAAAAAAATTTGAATTCATACTATTCGAAATTCAAATTTATTCTATTCGAATTTCAGAAGATGGTTGTATATTCTTTCTATTTTATTCTTCTAAATTATATTTTTTTCTATTCTGTTCTAATCTTTTCTATTTGAATTATAAATTTTGGAAGAAGGTTATTTACTTACTTATATACATCTGTCACATAAAAAAAAGATGTGAAATGGCTGTCACGGATGTCGATCGCAAGGCAAGTACATATGCTGTATGTCATTGTCCACTTGCCACAACACCTGCCACGAGTGCCACGACACCTGCCACGAGTGCCACGTGACCGGCCACGAGTGCCACGTGACCTGCCACGTGACCGGCCACGAGTGCCACGTGACCTGCCACGAGTGCCACGTGAACGGCCACGAGTGTCACGTGACCTGCCACGAGTGCCACGTGACCTGCCACGAGTGCCACGTGAACGGCCACGAGTGTCACGTGACCTGCCACGTGATCAAGTTGTGGATTGTCCACTTGCCACGTCACCTGCCACAAGTTATGGGGTTCCTAGCACCAAGTGACCCCCAGATATGGGCGATATGTCAAGTACTTTTCTGCAGCAGAGAATGACATTTTGTGACCCGACTTTGGGGCCACGTATCTCGGGGCCACTTATAGCTAGAAACCCCAAATTTGGTATGCAAACACAGTAGAACTAGCATTACAACGGGGTTACTTGGTGATAGAAACCCCAAATTTGGGGTTATTGTAGTGCCAGTTGTAATGTGTTTGCATACCAAATATTTTGGGATTTCTAGCTATAAGTGGCCCCGAGATACGTGGCCTCAAAGTCGGGTCACAAAATTAAATTCTCTGCTGCAGAAAAGCATTTGACAGATCGCCCATATCTGGGGGTCACTTGGTGCTAGGAACCCCATAACTTGTGGCAGGTGACGTGGCAAGTGGACAATCCACAACTTGGTCACGTGGCCGGTCACGTGGCACTCGTGGCCAGTCACGTGGCACTCGGACAATGACATACAGCATATGTACTTGCCTTGCGATCGACATCCATGACAGCCATTTCACATTTTTTTTTTATGTGACAGATGTATATAAGTAAGTAACTAACCATCTTTCAAAATTTATAATTCAAATAGAAAAGATTAGAACAGAATAGAAAAAAAATATAATTTAATAGAATAAAATAGAAAGAATATGCAACCATCTTATGAAATTCGAATTTCGAATAGAATAAATTTGAATTTCGAATAGTAGGAATTAAAAAAAATGTAATTAATTAATTTTAACTTTGGATAGAATAGATTAGAATAGAAATAGAGAATACACTAGAAAAACAATAGAATAGAATAGAATATAGATACTATCTATTTCATGTTTAATTTTTTTTGCAGATTACTATTTTTTACATAAGATCTCCTGCAGACTATTAGCATTTATTTTTATTTTTTTTGCAGATCTCCTGCAGACTATTAGTATCTATTTAGTTTTCTCACCACGTCTCCTGCAGACTATTAGCATCTATTTCTTTTTTTAGCAGATCTCCTGTAGACTATTAACAGCCATTTCAATTCTTTTTTTTGCAGATCTCCTGCAGACTGTTAGAATCAATTTCATTTTTTTTTTCAAAGTCGGGTCGCAAAATATTTTCGAATCCGCTTTAAATAGTATCAACATGATTCGAAATTATTTCAACCGCATTTAAAACTATTTCAACCGCATTTGAAACTATTTAAACCGGATTCAAAAATATTTTGTGATCCGACTTTGGGTCCACGTATCTCGGGGTTAGTTGGCGATAGAAACCCCAAATTTGGGGATGTTGTAGTGCTAGTTCTCGTGTTTGCATACCAAATTTGGGGTTTCTATCACTAAGTGACCCCGAGATACGTGGACCCAAAATCGGGTCGCAAAATGTCAAACACTTTTCTGCAGCAGAGAATGACATTTTGCAACCCGAATTTGGGGCCACATATCTCGGGGCCACTTGTAGCTAGAAACCCCAAATTTGGTATGCAAACACAGTAGAACTAGCACTATAACATCTTCAAATTTGGGGTTTCTATTACTAAGTGACCCTGAGATACGTGGACCCAAAGTCGGGTCGCAAAATATTTTCGAATCCGGTTGAAATAGTTTCAAATGCGGTTGAAATAGTTTCAAATGCGGTTGAAATAATTTCGAATCATGTTGAAATAATTTCGAATCCGGTAGAAATATTTTCGAATTCGGTTGAAATATTTTCGAATGCGACCGATTTTCGAATTCGGTCGAAAACAAAACGAAATCCGAAAACGAATTTAACAAATTTAACGAATCTAACTAAACGAAATTAATTAATTAACGAATTAAAACGAAACGAAACAAAACACATTTTTTCCTTTTGCACATGTCTAGTGGGTACAGTGAGCTGAAGCTGCAATGGTGGCACAGATGAGCTGAGGCTACAATGGTGGGAACAGTGAGCAGAGGCTGCAATGGTGGGCACAGTGAGCAGAGGCTGCAATGGTGGCACAGATGAGCTGAGGCTACAATGGTGGGAACAGTGAGCTGAGGCTGCAATGGTGGGTAAAGTGAGCTGAGGCTGCAATGGTGGGTACAATGAGCTGAGGCTGCAATGGTGGGCACAGTGAGCTGAGGCTGCAATGGTGGGTACAGTGAGCTGAAGCTGCAATGGTGGCACAGATGAGCTGAGGCTACAATGGTGGGAACAGTGAGCAGAGGCTGCAATGGTGGGCACAGTGAGCAGAGGCTGCAATGGTGGCACAGATGAGCTGAGGCTACAATGGTGGGAACAGTGAGCTGAGGCTGCAATGGTGGGTACAGTGAGCTGAGGCTGCAATGGTGGGCACAATGAGCTGAGGCTGCAATGGTGGGCACAGTGAGCTGAGGCCACAATGGTGGGCACAGTGAGCTGAGGCCGCAATGGTGGGCACAGTGAGCTGAGGCCGCAAGGGTGGGCACAGTGAGCTGAGGCCGCAAGGGTGAGCACAGTGAGCTGAGGCCACAATGGTGGGCACAGTGAGCTGAGGCTGCAATGGTGGGCACAGTGAGCTGAGGCTGCAATGGTGGGCACAGTGAGCTGAGGCCGCAAGGGTGGGCACAGTGAGCTGAGGCCGCAATGGTGGGCACAGTGAGCTGAGGCTGCAATGGTGGCAACAGTGAGCTGAGGCTGCAATGGTGGCAACAGTGAGCTGAGGCTGCAATGGTGGGTACAGTGAGCTGAGGCTGCAATGGTGGCAACAGTGAGCTGAGGCTGCAATGGTGGGTACAGTGAGCTGAGGCTGCAATGGTTGGCACAATGAGCTGAGGCTGCAATGGTGGGCACAGTGAGCTAAGGCCGCAATGGTGGGTACAGTGAGCTGAAGCTGCAATAGTGGCACAGATGAGCTGAGGCTACAATGGTGGGAACAGTGAGCAGAGGCTGCAATGGTGGACACAGTGAGCAGAGGCTGCAATGGTGGCACAGATGAGCTGAGGCTACAATGGTGGGAACAGTGAGCTGAGGCTGCAATGGTGGGAACAGTGAGCTGAGGCTGCAATGGTGGGTACAGATGAGCTGAGGCTACAATGGTGGGAACAGTGAGCAGAGGCTGCAATGGTGGGCACAGTGAGCAGAGGCTGCAATGGTGGGCACAGTGAGCAGAGGCTGCAATGGTGGGCACAGTGAGCAGAGGCTGCAATAGTGGCACAGATGAGCTGAGGCTGCAATGGTGGGTACAGTGAGCTGAGGCTGCAATGGTGGCACAGATGAGCCGAGGCTACAATGGTGGGCACAGTGAGCAGAGGCTGCAATGTTGGGCACAGTGTGCAGAGGCTGCAATGGTGACACAGATGAGCTGAGGCTACAATGGTGGGAACAGTGAGCTGAGGCTGCAATGGTGGGTACAGTGAGCTGAGGCTGCAATGGTGGCACAGATGAGCTGAGGCTACAATGGTGGGCACAGATGAGCTGAGGCTGCAATGTTGGGCACAGTGAGCAGAGGCTGCAATGGTGGCACAGATGAGCTGAGGCTACAATGGTGGGAACAGTGAGCTGAGGCTGCAATGGTGTGTACAGTGAGCTGAAGCTGCAATGGTGGCACAGATGAGCTGAGGCTGCAATGGTGGGAACAGTGAGCAGAGGCTGCAATGGTGGGCACAGTGAGCAGAGGCTGCAATGGTGGGCACAGTGAGCAGAGGCTGCAATGGTGGGCACAGTGAGCAGAGGCTGCAATGGTGGCCAACAGTGAGCTGAGGCTGCAATGGTGGCAACAGTGAGCTGAGGCTGCAATGGTGGCAACAGTGAGCTGAGGCTGCAATGGTGGCAACAGTGAGCTGAGGCTGCAATGGTGGCAACAGTGAGCTGAGGCTGCAATGGTGGGCACAATGAGCTGAGGCTGCAATGGTGGCACAGATGAGCAGAGGCTGCAATGGTGGGAACAGTGAGCAGAGGCTGCAATGGTGGGCACAGTGAGCAGAGGCTGCAATGGTGGCACAGATCAGCTGAGGCTACAATGGTGGGAACAGTGAGCTGAGGCTGCAATGGTGGGTACAGTGAGCAGAGGCTGCAATGGTGGGCACAGTGAGCAGAGGCTGCAATGGTGGCACAGATCAGCTGAGGCTACAATGGTGGGAACAGTGAGCTGAGGCTGCAATGGTGGATACAGTGAGCTGAGGCTGCAATGGTGGGCACAATGAGCTGAGGCTGCAATGGTGGGCACAGTGAGCTGAGGCTGCAATGGTGGGTACAGTGAGCTGAAGCTGCAATGGTGGCACAGATGAGCTGAGGCTACAATGGTGGGAACAGTGAGCAGAGGCTGCAATGGTGGGTACAGTGAGCTGAGGCTGCAATGGTGGGCACAATGAGCTGAGGCTGCAATGGTGGGCACAGTGAGCTGAGGCCACAATGGTGGGCACAGTGAGCTGAGGCCGCAATGGTGGGCACAGTGAGCTGAGGCCGCAAGGGTGGGCACAGTGAGCTGAGGCCGCAAGGGTGGGCACAGTGAGCTGAGGCTGCAATGGTGGCCACAGTGAGCTGAGGCTGCAATGGTGGCAACAGTGAGCTGAGGCTGCAATGGTGGGTACAGTGAGCTGAGGCTGCAATGGTGGGCACAGTGAGCTGAGGCTGCAATGGTGGGCACAGTGAGCTGAGGCTGCAATGGTGGGCACAGTGAGCTGAGGCTGCAATGGTGGGCACAGTGAGCTGAGGCCGCAATGGTGGGTACAGTGAGCTGAAGCTGCAATGGTGGCACAGATGAGCTGAGGCTACAATGGTGGGAACAGTGAGCAGAGGCTGCAATGGTGGGCACAGTGAGCAGAGGCTGCAATGGTGGGCACAGTGAGCAGAGGCCGCAATGGTGGCACAGATGAGCTGAGGCTACAATGGTGGGAACAGTGAGCTGAGGCTGCAATGGTGGGTACAGTGAGCTGAGGCTGCAATGGTGGGTACAATGAGCTGAGGCCGCAATGGTGGGCACAGTGAGCTGAGGCCGCAAGGGTGAGCACAGTGAGCTGAGGCCGCAATGGTGGGCACAGTGAGCTGAGGCCGCAATGGTGGGCACAGTGAGCTGAGGCTGCAATGGTGGGTACAGTGAGCTGAAGCTGCAATGGTGGCACAGATGAGCTGAGGCTACAATGGTGGGAACAGTGAGCAGAGGCTGCAATGGTGGGCACAGTGAGCAGAGGCTGCAATGGTGGCACAGATGAGCTGAGGCTACAATGGTGGGAACAGTGAGCTGAGGCTGCAATGGTGGGTACAGTGAGCTGAGGCTGCAATGGTGGGTACAGTGAGCTGAGGCCGCAATAGTGGGCACAGTGAGCTGAGGCCGCAAGGGTGGGCACAGTGAGCTGAGGCCGCAAGGGGGAGCACAGTGAGCTGAGGCCGCAATGGTGGGAACAGTGAGCAGAGGCTACAATGGTGGGAACAGTGAGCAGAGGCTGCAATGGTGGGCACAGTGAGCAGAGGCTGCAATGGTGGCACAGATGAGCTGAGGCTACAATGGTGGGAACAGTGAGCTGAGGCTGCAATGGTGGGTACAGTGAGCTGAGGCTGCAATGGTGGGCACAATGAGCTGAGGCCGCAATAGTGGGCACAGTGAGCTGAGGCCGCAAGGGTGGGCACAGTGAGCTGAGGCCGCAAGGGGGAGCACAGTGAGCTGAGGCCGCAATGGTGGGCACAGTGAGCTGAGGCTGCAATGGTGGGCACAGTGAGCTGAGGCCGCAAGGGTGGGCACAGTGAGCTGAGTCCACAATGGTGGGAACAGTGAGCTGAGGCTGCAATGGTGGGCACAGTGAGCTGAGGCCGCAATGGTGGGCACAGTGAGCTGAGGCCGCAATGGTGGGCACAGTGAGCTGAGGCTGCAATGGTGGGTACAGTGAGCTGAGGCTGCAATGGTGGGTACAGTGAGCTGAGGCTGCAATGGTGGCAACAGTGAGCTGAGGCTGCAATGGTGGCAACAGTGAGCTGAGGCTGCAATGGTGGGTACAGTGAGCTGAGGCTGCAATGGTGGGCACAATGAGCTGAGGCTGCAATGGTGGGCACAGTGAGCTGAGGCTGCAATGGTGGCACAGATGAGCTGAGGCTACAATGGTGGGAACAGTGAGCAGAGGCTGCAATGGTGGGAACAGTGAGCAGAGGCTGCAATGGTGGGCACAGTGAGCAGAGGCTGCAATGGTGAGCACAGATGAGCTGAGGCTACAATGGTGGGAACAGTGAGCTGAGGCTGCAATGGTGGGTACAGTGAGCTGAGGCCGCAAGGGTGGGCACAGTGAGCTGAGGCCGCAAGGGTGAGCACAGTGAGCTGAGGCCGCAATGGTGGGCACAGTGAGCTGAGGCTGCAATGGTGGGTACAGTGAGCTGAAGCTGCAATGGTGGCACAGATGAGCTGAGGCTACAATGGTGGGAACAGTGAGCAGAGGCTGCAATGGTGGGCACAGTGAGCAGAGGCTGCAATGGTGGCACAGATGAGCTGAGGCTACAATGGTGGGAACAGTGAGCTGAGGCTGCAATGGTGGGTACAGTGAGCTGAGGCTGCAATGGTGGGCACAATGAGCTGAGGCCGCAATGGTGGGCACAGTGAGCTGAGGCCGCAAGGGTGGGCACAGTGAGCTGAGGCCGCAAGGGTGAGCACAGTGAGCTGAGGCCGCAATGGTGGGCACAGTGAGCTGAGGCTGCAATGGTGGGCACAGTGAGCTGAGGCCGCAAGGGTGGGCACAGTGAGCTGAGGCCGCAATGGTGGGAACAGTGAGCTGAGGCTGCAATGGTGGGCACAGTGAGCTGAGGCCGCAAGGGTGGGCACAGTAAGCTGAGGCCGCAATGGTGGGCACAGTGAGCTGAGGCTGCAATGGTGGGTACAGTGAGCTGAGGCTGCAATGGTGGGTACAGTGAGCTGAGGCTGCAATGGTGGCAACAGTGAGCTGAGGCTGCAATGGTGGCAACAGTGAGCTGAGGCTGCAATGGTGGCAACAGTGAGCTGAGGCTGCAATGGTGGCAACAGTGAGCTGAGGCTGCAATGGTGGCAACAGTGAGCTGAGGCTGCAATGGTGGGTACAATGAGCTGAGGCTGCAATGGTGGGCACAGTGAGCTGAGGCTGCAATGGTGGCACAGATGAGCTGAGGCTGCAATGGTGGGCACAGTGAGCAGAGGCTGCAATGGTGGCACAGATGACCTGAGGCTACAATGGTGGGAACAGTGAGCTGAGGCTGCAATGGTGGGTACAGTGAGCTGAGCCTGCAATGGTGGGTACAGTGAGCTGAGGATGCAATGGTGGGCACAATGAGCTGAGGCTGCAATGGTGGGCACAGTGAGCTGAGGCGGCAATGGTGGGTACAGTGAGCTGAAGCTGCAAAGGTGGCACAGATGAGCTGAGGCTACAATGGTGGGAACAGTGAGCAGAGGCTGCAATGGTGGGCACAGTGAGCAGAGGCTGCAATGGTGGCACAGATGAGCTGAGGCTACAATGGTGGGAACAGTGAGCTGAGGCTGCAATGGTGGGTACAGTGAGCTGAGGCTGCAATGGTGGGCACAATGAGCTGAGGCTGCAATGGTGGGCACAATGAGCTGAGGCTGCAATGGTGGGCACAGTGAGCTGAGGCCGCAATGGTGGGCACAGTGAGCTGAGGCTGCAATGGTAGGCACAGTGAGCTGAGGCCGCAAGGGTGGGCACAGTGAGCTGAGGCCGCAAGGGTGGGCACAGTGAGCTGAGGCCGCAATGGTGGGTACAGTGAGCTGAGGCTGCAAAGGTGGGCACAGTGAGCTGAGGCTGCAAAGGTGGGCACAGTGAGCTGAGGCTGCAAAGGTGGGCACAGTGAGCTGAGGCCGCAATGGTGGGCACAGTGAGCTTGGGCCACAATGGTGGGCACAGTGAGCTGAGGCCACAATGGTGGGCACAGTGAGCTGAGGCCACAATGGTGGGCACAGTGAGCTGAGGCCGTAATGGTGGGCACAGTGAGCTGAGGCTGCAATGGTGGGCACAGTGAGCTGAGGCTACAATGGTGGGCACAGTGAGCTGAGGCTGCAATGGTGGGCACAGGTAAGCTGAGGCTGCAATGGTGGGCACAGGTAGCTGAGGCTGCAATGGTGGGCACAGTGAGCTGAGGCTGCAATGGTGGCACAGGTGAGCTGAGGCTGCAATGGTTGGCACAGGTGAGGCTGCAATGGTGGGCACAGGTGAGGCTGCAATGGGGGGCACAGGTGAGGCTGCAATGGTGGGCACAGGTGAGTCTGCATTGGTGGGCACTGGTGAGGCTGCATTGATGGGCACTGGTGAGGCTGCATTGATGGGCACTGGTGAGGCTGCACTGATAAAGTTGTTAATATTTATTTTTGTAACTTAGTTCTGCATAAAACATTTAAGTGTCATTTCATGAGATAATTTATGAGGGCGTGCTTAGGGGCGGTGCAGGGTAGGGATCGGTTGGGTTAACTGGTAGCGAGTAACCCTTAAGGCCTGGCTAGTAGCTCAGGACTTTCAATTTTGAGCCCTGCATTAGCCTATCATTAAATTATGATGATTAAGCGGACCCTGTGCACCCTTACGTCAGGATCCCCATAAGAGTGTCCCCTTACATCAAGGTTTCACATTGAGGTTCCGTCCCTACATCAGGGCCCCATTAGAGTCCAACCTTAAACACGGGCCCCCATGAGAGAGCCCCTATTCATCAATTACCCTATCAGAATCCTTTCCTAACAATAGGGTCCCCATCAGAGTTCCACCTTACATCACAGTCCCCACCAGAGTGCCCTCTTACATCAGCGCCCCCATGAAAGTCTCACCTTGCATCAGGGTCCCCATCATATGCCCCCTTACATCAGTGTCCCCATCAGAGTCCCCCTTTAAATCAATTTTCCTCATCAGACTGGCTCATGGATCAGTGGATCCATTGGGGGCAATTAAAATCTTGGAGGAGAGTACAGCCCATCCTAGCAACCCCCTAGATCTGAGCCTGTTTAAGACTGTAGAACATTCCCCTCTCCCAACCTTCATAACATAAACTGAGGGGTTCTGTAGTCTACTGAGAAAACTGGGAACAATGCTAACTGATAGCAGTCAGCAGAATCAGAGGCAGAAAGCATAGGAAGTTATCAGCTCACAATTTTTTGGCAGAATCATCAGGTCTTTTTTTTTTTTAAGTTATCAAAGAGATATAACAAACCTTTTCCAATGGTATATTTACCATAAAAAGTGAACAATAAGGAAAAGTTAATTGTTAGCATTTCCAAACACTCACTGTCCCAACACCCTTTCAGTGAATCCTTCTATGTTACTTCGAGAAGCTGACACTTCTGGGTTTGTCAGATGCGTGCGTCCCTCAATACATGGCTCCTTCATCAGTCTAATACAATACTGCAGGAAGTGAGTGATGTTAGAATCTTCCTGAATGTTTTTCTCTACAAAGGGGCAAAGAATCTGCTAATGGGTGTCAGGACAGGTTAGTATAAACTGTCTATTTTACAGGAGTTTTTTTTTTTTATTGTTTTTATGTTTTTTATTTAATAGTGGCTATCATTTAATCCATACAAACGATCAGATTTTTATAGTTTGCACTAAGCCAAACTTAAGTTCAGAACATTATATCCACATGCACATTTTGTGGAGTAGTGTCTTAGTAATTTGCCTTCCAAGAATTTATCTCCAGTTTTACCCTTTAGTCATCCTGAATGCAGCAGGATAAAGGGGGAGAGGACAAGTGCCATTAATGAAATAAAATGTTACAAACTGGTGGATATTAAATCCATACCGGAGACGCAAAAGGAAAAAGTATACCTGCACCATTTACTTTAAGTTCACGCTTGGCGATAACGATAATTTATGTCATTCAATGACATTTAGTATGACATTTAACAATGCACAAGATTTCATTAACAACAAAGCTAGCTTTTCAATATGTAAATTGAAGCAACGCTTTCCCGTAATCCTCAACTAGTATGAAAAGTAAATGTCTATTACCTTATCCATCTGAACAGTGATTGCATCTCTTTCCGTCTAGCACTTTACTTTTGCCAGGCAAAATAATGAAAAAAACATTGAATGCTCATTTGTTGCTCTTGTAAATGGCTGCTAAATCTGCTATGTCTATGAAAATAAATATTTGTTGCATTAAAAAAAAGTATCAGTTCCTTTAAAATGATGATTTTTCTGTAACCGTACATAACAACTCTGGAATTGACCCTAACTGGATTGAAAAATTGATCTGTATTGAGAAACTTACCATTTAGGACAATTTTTTCTAAATAATTTGATTTAACATCTATGTAAGTAATGTCATATTTAATATTATATTTATGTCGATCCCTATAGCATATGTTTTAAACTACAAGAGTTTAATTACATGTTTAATGTTTTCTCTTATGTACATTTTCTTTTGTGAAATTACTTTCAAAATAATAAAAAATATTGAAACAGAAAATGATGATTGAAGAATCCCAGTCTAAATTAACATCAAAATACTGCTTTGAAATTGGGGGCTTAAATGTAATCAATTAAATTTATCAGTTTCCTAAAACCATACTTAAAGTTTTTTATTACAATACACCCCTCCATTGCATCATGATTACTGAAAGAGCCATTCATGCAGCTCAGAAGATGCCTCCATGATGTAATACAGGGACAAATAAGGAAAAGGCATTTTTTTTGCTGGTCCATACATACTCAGCATATATATCCTTATGTTTCCACTCATTATGTATCCAATTAGGGATGGAAGCATGCATGTATGGATCAGCAATCTTTGATACATATATTTTTCTTTCCTGCTTACTCGTGGGCTAAGATATAGGACAAGTAGTCTATAGTACATCATATACATAATTGTTTACATGCATTTCTCTACTCATGGTACAGGGTCTTTGGCGTGTGGGATGTGTGGGTGTTTTGGTATCACTGTGGTCTTTCCTACTCTGGGAGATGCGACGCGCACCGTGGGTCCTCCCCTTCCCTCTCCACCTCTGATGGTTGGGGGTTCGGGTGGGCGTTCGGATGGGCGTTCCGCTGCGCGTCGACACCACGCCCGAGCTCCGGACGCATGACGTCAACTACGTTGACGTCGTGGCGCCGCTGCTTTGGTCATTACATCCGGCACCTTACACGAGGGGGTATGTTTGGCCCCATTTGCCGGGCGGTTATCGCTCGGGTTTGACCCTTTCCTTCTCTTGTGCCTGCGTGACGTTGGCGGCGATCAGTGGTCACAGCGGAGTATTTATACTCCTCTCCTTTTGGAACGGGCACTCTCTGTTTTGGGTCAGTGTTTCTGGGATAGAGTGCACGATTAGCACATATGCTCCTATATGTAGCACACAGACCCCTGTTTCTCCTCTGTCTTCCTCTACCGGCAGCGGGGCACACCTGCTACTTGCCCGGTATCCCCTCCCTGTGTATAGAGAGGAGCGAGCAGTGTTATTGTTTGGGTCTTGCAGCAAATACCTCTCTTGAGTGGATCCTCTCTTTCCATTGTCTAGGTAGAAGTTCCTCAGAATAAGGCCAATGTCCACACAGGAGTAAAACCCAAGCAGTTGAATATATATAGTGAAGAAGTTAAGTAGGTAGAAGTGTAGAAGTTAAGTAGGTAGAAGTTGGTAGAAGTTCCTCAGAATAAGGCCAATGTCCACACAGGAGTAAAACCCAAGCAGTAAGGTTTTATTCTTTTGTCATTTCAGTGAACTTGAATAGGGAGTAGGAAGATGAAAGAAGTAAGGGAAAGAAAACGTTCAGGCACGCAACACCTAGAGCACAGTGTGTAGTGTTCCCCAAACTCATGGGTGATCCTTCTCTGAGGCTGCAGGTCGGGGCAACAGTTCTAGCCTTGTCCCATCCCTTTTTAAGAAAGATCTCATCAATCTCGACATCACCCCAACAAGAGATGATGAGTCAAGGTCTGATGTATCATACTTTTCATCAGGTAGGTAGTTACAGGTATAACTTGACATATTTTCCCCAGCCTCCTTACCGTCACCTGATGCGGACTTCTCGGGTGTCCTCCCGATCTTGAGATCCGGCCTTGACATATCCCACCTTCCGTTTCACTGGCGGGACATGTACTTCAGTAGTGGCAGAGACAGCGTCCGCCGCGGTGTCTGCCGATAGCTCAGCAGTCTCAGGGGCATCCCTCCCGGATACATCCGCAACAGGAGAAGCGATGCGCGTGGGCCTGGCTGTAGGGGTGTAGGCAATTTCGTCCTCCGAAGTAACAGCCCTTGTGACACAGTTAACCCGGTATGCTCGGATCGATTCGGTGGGCTGGTCCACCTCGAAGAGGAACTCCCCGCAAGTTAAACATCTTCCGAACAGGGATGAGCCGAACACCCCCCTGTTCGGTTCGCACCAGAACCTGCGAACAGACAAAATGTTTGTGTAAACTTTAGAACCCTATTAAATACAATGGACTCGAACGTTCGAAATCTAAAGTGTTAATTATAAAGGCTGATATGCAAGTTATTGTCCTAAAAAGTGTTTGGGGACCCGGGTCCTGCCCCAGGGGACATGTATCAATGCAAAAAAAAGTTTTAAAAACGGACGTTTTTTCGGGAGCAGTGATTTTAATAATGCTTAAAATGAAAAAATAAAAGTGAAATATTCCTTTAAATTTCGTACCTGGGGGGTGTGTATGATATGCATGTGAAGTGGCGCATGTTTCCCGTGCTTAGAACTGTCCCTGCAAAAAATGTCATTTTTGAAAGAAAAAAAGTCATTTAAAACTGACTTGCGGCTATTAATGAATTGTCGGCTCCCGTCAATACATTCAAAAGTCATTGATAAAAAAAAAAAAAAAAGCGTGGGGGTTCCCCAGAATTCAATTACCAGGCCCTTCAGGTCTGGAATGGATATTAAGGGGAACCCTGCCGCAAATTTAAAAATAAATTGACGTGGGGTTCCCCCACATATCCATTCCAGGCCCTTCAGATCTGGCATGGATTTTAAGGGGAACTCCACCCCAAATTTTAAAAAAAAATGGCGTGGAGTCCCCCTAAAAATCCATACCAGACCCCTTATCCGAGCACGAAACCTGGCCGGCCGCAGGGGAAAAGGGGGGGACGAGAGAGCGGCCCCCCCTCCCTCCTGAACCGTACCAGGCCACATGCCCTCAACATGGGGAGGATGTCCCCATGTTGATGGGGACAAGGGCCTCATCCCCACAACCCTTGCCCGGTGGTTGTGGGGGTCTGCGGGCGGGGGGCTTATCGGAATCTGGAAGACCCCTTTAACAAAGGGGACCCCCAGATCCCGACCCCCCCTATGTGAATTGGTAAGGGGTACATTGTACCCCTACCATTTCACGAAGAAAGCGTAATTTTTTTTAAAAAAAAACCACACAAACACCTTGAAAAAGTCCTTTATTTAAAAAAAAAAAAAAAAACATTCCAGCGGTGAAATCCAGTGTCCCGCGGCGATCCCGATGTCCAGCGCTGTCCTTTATTGGTTGTGCCTGAGCGGACCTGATGGGGAACTCCCTCTCAGTATTTTAAATGTATAGACCCGCCCCTTCTAAAGTTCCCCATCAGGTCCGCTCAGCGGACCAGATGCAGAACATGAGAAGGGGCGGGTCTATACATGTATTGCCAAAGTGAGAGCAGTTCCCCATCAGGTCCACCCCCTCGGTATGTCGGACCCGCCTACATCATTGGCTTGAGCGGGGAACTTCCTTCACTATGTAAATTTAAATTACACAGTGAAGGAAGTTCCCCGCTCAAGCCAATGACGTAGGCGGGTCCGACATACCGAGGGAGCGGACCTGATGGGGAACTTTAGAAGGGGCGGGTCTATACATTTAAAATACTGAGAGGGAGTTCCCCATCAGGTCCGCTCAGGCACAACCAATGAAGGACAGCGCTGGACATCGGGATCGCCGCGGGACACTGGATTTCAGCGCTGGAATGTTTTGTTTTTTTTATTATTATTTTAAATAAAGGACTTTTTCAAGGGGTTTGTGTGTTTTTTTAAACATTTTTTTACGCTTTCTTCGTAAAATGGTAGGGGTACAATGTACCCCTTACCAATTCACATAGGGGGGGCCGGGATCTGGGGGTCCCCTTTGTTAAAGGGGTCTTCCAGATTCCGATAAGCCCCCCGCCCGCAGACCCCCACAACCACCGGGCAAGGGTTGTGGGGATGAGGCCCTTGTCCCCATCAACATGGGGACATCCTCCCCATGTTGAGGGCATGTGGCTTGGTACGGTTCAGGAGGGAGGGGGGGCCGCTCTCTCGTCCCCCCTTTTCCCCTGCGGCCGGCCAGGTTGCGTGCTCGGATAAGGGGTCTGGTATGGATTTTTAGGGGGACTCCACGCAATTTTTTTAAAATTTGGGGTGGAGTCCCCCTTAAAATCCATGCCAGATCTGAAGGGCCTGGAATGGATATTTGGGGGAACCCCACGTCAATTTTTTTTTAAATTTGCGGCGGGGTTCCCCTTAATATCCATTCCAGACCTGAAGGGCCTGGTAATTGAATTCTGGGGAACCCCCACGCTTTTTTTTTTTTTTTTTTTTATCAATGACTTTTGTATGTATTGCCGGGAGCCGACAATTCATTAATAGCCGCGAGTCAGTTTTAAATGACTTTTTTTCTTTCAAAAATGACATTTTTTGCAGGGACAGTTCTAAGCACGGGAAACATGCGCCACTTCACATGCATATCATACACACCCCCCAGGTACGAAATTTAAAGGAATATTTCACTTTTATTTTTTCATTTTAAGCATTATTAAAATCACTGCTCCCGAAAAAACGTCCGTTTTTAAAACTTCTTTTTGCATTGATACATGTCCCCTGGGGCAGGCCCCCGGTCCCCAAACACTTTTTAGGACAATAACTTGCATATAAGCCTTTATAATTAGCACTTTAGATTTCTCCCATAGATTTTTCGAATTTGCCGCGAACACCCCAATTTGTTCGCTGTTCGGCGAACGGGCGAACAGGCAATGTTCGAGTCGAACATGAGTTCGACTCAAACTCGAAGCTCATCCCTACTTCCGAACGGGCGTAACTGCACAGCCAGTCCATCACACTTGGGGCAAAGCATGTCCAGGGCCTCCGTATCCTGACATGTGTACAGTGCGAAACGGCCCCGAGGTTTGAGCCAGATCCTTGTATCCGTGATCGGGGCTGCAAGTGAAGCAATGTCCATGGAAGTGGGTATTGAGAACATCCGGGGGCCCGGTGAAGCTGAAGTCCATGGAAGTACAGACATATTGCTCCTTCTTGCTCAATCCAGACACTCTCTCTGTCCCTTGGCACCAACTGCATCCACATGCAACACGCAAGTGGCGGGAACTCCTCCCCTTTATCTCTTCCTGCACGTAGCTCGCAGGCTTTTCTTTTTCTGGACACGCCCACGAACTACACAATTGAAAAAAAAAATCACAGTTCTGTGCCCCTTAATCCCTTCTTCTCATTCAAAGTTCAGCAACACAATCCAACTCCCTCAATGGCCGACTTTTCAATCACATATATAAAAAAAACAGTCCACTCATGCCAGAGGTAGCCACAAATCCCGGACGAGCCTCCACGTGTAGCACACAGACCCCTGTTTCTCCTCTGCCTTCCTCCACCGGCAGAGGAGACGGCACACCTGCTACTTGCCCAGTATCCCCTCCCTGTGTATAGAGAGGAGCGAGCAGTGTTATTGTTTGGGTCTTGCAGCAAATACCTCCCTTGAGTGGATCCTCTCTTGCCGTTGTCTAGGTAGAAGTTCCTCAGAATAAGGCAAATGTCCACACAGGAGTAAAACCCATGCAGTAAGGTTTTATTCTTTTGTCATTTCAGTGAACTTGAATAGGGAGTAGGAAGATGAGAGAAGTAAGGGAAAGAAAAGGTTCAGGCACAACACCTAGAGCACAGTGTTAGTCTTTGTCACCACTCAAGTCTGAGTGGGTATTGCTCACCCGGATAGTCCCTTTGAGAGCGGTCCTAGCAACCAGGATGGAGCTCGGATAATCAAGACAGTGGATCCCTCTTTAGGCAAGTTTCCAGGCCTCTTCCCGAGACAGCAATACCGTCGCTAATCTCCTCAGGGACTGATCCTCCCCTGGACTCCTTTCCTAAAGGTGGGCTCCCTACAGATGGGCAGCCTGGGATCCTTCTTTGAGGTGTAGGCCCCTGCCAGCAGAGCTGGGCCTACCATGCAGCAACGCAGCCTCGGCCTGAAGGTGCCCGAGGCCCAAACACACTCGCGCACCTCGTGCCATACGGGCCACGAGGCACACATACAGGACCAAAGGGTCCCCTGGAATGCCCCCATGCCAATGGCGTCTGCCCCTTATGTACCCCCTCCCAGCATGCACAGCGGGTCAACCACACCCACTGCACGGCTGCCGAGAGAGAACACCCAAGGTGCTGTGATACCCCTCTTGGTTCACCTATGCCGGTGGTGACAGTGCCACCTACAGGCAACAGGGAACACTACTGCCAGGCAGTATCACGCCCAGAGCAGAAGCAATAGTGAACCATCAATTGGTCTGAGCCCAACTACTGACTAATGTTTTTACATTCAGAGGTTATCTCTCCACATACGTGTGGGATGTGTACATCGATTTGTGTATATTTTTTTTATATATTTTATACTTATTTGTACCGCAATTCAAGAAATTATGGTTTGCAGGTTACAATGAATTTCTGTACCAATTGATGTATTTTAATGTATGTTACATTCATGGAATAAATACATTTTTACAATGACAGTGTCTTTTTGCTCTCCAGCTGCATGCTTCAATCAAAGTCCCAATCCCCCCCCCCCCCTTTTTTGCCTATAAACCCGGGATGAAGGCAATCTTGATTTAAGTATCAAAAGCACGTATGCTCCAAATGCACACCTGCCACACCCCCTGCCTGAAGTCTAAACCAGCTGTCAGAATCAATGCATCGCTGCTACCTTGGGAGCCCTGGATACCACCAGCATGGCCACGATCGCAGAGTGTACCACCTGCAGCAGTCTGGATAGTCCCCAGCAGAGAAAAGCCTGTTTTGAGATATTAACCATGTAGTGCCTACCCAATTTTCTGGGGGTCTGGTTGTGACTCTCAGGCATGGGAAGGGCTGACATACATCCTCAGGTTGCGGGTTAAAAGGCATAGTGGGTGATGTACAAAATAGAAATTGGGCGCCAGTCACTTTTATGCTTGAACAAAGAGAAGTTTATTGCTCACAAACAGGAAAATGTGGGAGAGGGGGGCACAGGACACCCTTAGTCAAAAAAAGTAACGATCAGCCGACAGGCAGACTCCTTAGACAGAAAGGTGACATAAGGTAGACAGCAGTACAGGAAAAGAGCCTTTAAGCTGAACCAGCACATCTGTACTTAGAACGTAGAGCAGGCTGTCTTCTATAGTAACTGAACTTTACTCACAGCATCATACTAAATTCCTTTGGATGAGTTCTCTCTTGAAGCTCTCCCAGCCACCTCATGGGTTCCCAGTCCATGAAGAGTCACCTCTGCTACTTTTCTAGAACTCCATCCCTCTCAGCATTCCGACCGTGTATGCCCCATCGGACTTTTTCTGTCGGAAATTCTGACGGACTTAGAAAGAGAACATGAAAAAAATTCTATTGGAATTTCCGTTCGTCTGGATGCAATTCTGACGGACTAAAAACCATGCATGCTCAGAATCAAGTTGACGCATGCTCTGAAGCATTGAACTTCATTTTTCTCGGCTCGTCGTAGTGTTGTACGTCACCGCGTACTTGCCGGTCAGAATTTGGTGTGACAGTGTGTATGCAAGACAGCTTGAACGGAATTCCGTCGGGAAAAACCCGTCGGAGTTTATTCCGATGTAAAATCCAACTGTGTGTACGCGGCATTAGGCTTCGGGCCTAGCAGCAAGAAGCTGTTTAACACACATCCACCCAGACCGCAGCCTGGGTGGGAAAGACCCCCGATCACCTGACTCTCTCCAAATAAATACCTTCTCCCAGCATTCAAAGCATTTGTTTATTCATAACCTGAATTCACTGTAGCTCATTATATTAATGTCAAAAGCATCAACGCCACCTACTGACAAAAAGGAGAAGCCACAGCCAAACAGGATTAGGAAGAAAGCCATTTGACCACTAAACACTACAAATTAGTCAGGCTGGCTACCACCTAGCACAGTGATGGCGAACCTTGGCACTCCAGATGTTTTGGAACTACATTTCCCATGATGCTCAACTACACTGCAGAGTGCATGAGCATCATGGGAAATGTAGTTCCATAACATCTGGGGTGCCAAGGTCCGCCATCACTGACCTAGCACAACTAAATTTACCTTTATCCCTGCTTTGGGACAAGGGTGCTACAACTATGTGTGATTTCACCCAATCTTTGTGAGTTGTTTTCCGATCTATTAAATAACAGTTTTTACCATACATACTGCACTTAGATGGCGCTGCTGTCTTTCTTGTGTTTCTTCCTACATTGTTGCACTTAATGACACTCTTGGGAAAACAGCATACAGTGTAGGTGCTGTGTACTAAATGTCCTGCTTCCAGTGACTCTGCTATCAGTGTGCAAGTATTGGGCAATGCACCCCCCCCACCGATCCCCATGGTGCAGCTGTAGACTCCTTCTGTAGGAAAGGGGCACCTTTGCCTCTGTGCAGATGGCTCCGGTGATTAAACGTACAGGAGGGGAGAGTGAGAGATCACTCCAGTGTCCCTGAAGCAAGGGCGAGAGTGACTTAATTGTGGCAGTTGGAGTCACGGCTATCAGGCTTCAAGCTCCATTCCTTGCCAGTCTGGTCTCCTGAAAAGATTTGGGTATACAGGCTGATGGGCTCACATGGACACCCGTGATGCCAAGAGGAAGAAGTTTTCAGTGTAGTCTAGTAAAAGCTATTTCATCACTTCCCTTCTCCCTCAGTGTCCTATGGGAAGTGTAATGTAAGAGTCTGATGCCGCGTACACACGGCAATTTTTAATGACGAGAAAAATGACATTTTTTAAAATGGTCATTAAAAATGATCGTGTGTGGGCTTTCCAGCAATTTTCCTGACGATAAAAACGGCGAGAATCACGACGAGAAAAATTGGAACATGCTCTAATTTTTCACGTAGTTTTTTACATCGTCGTTTTTCTCGTCATGAAAAACGGCCGTGTGTACGCGGCATCAGACTCTTACAATACAGATGGTGACAGTTTGCTCGTGGACCGGCGTGTGACATTAACAGGATCAGGAGGAACACAATGCGTTTCAGATCATGTGCAAGTCCCATATGGTTGCATGCGCGCCCCTTTCTCATATTCTGATTGTGTTTTAACACTGCAAGATGATGCCCAGAAGTTCTACATTTTATTTGATGAAGACAAAAATTAACATTACTTTCTAAAAAGCATGTGTTGACCTAAAAGTGACCCAACAAGCTTTAGTATTGTAAATGCTAGTAGTTAGCAATGGGATACTACTGCACTGTAGTCCTGGGTTAGGTTGCCAACAAGGGTACCATCTGCATGTATATTTAAATTTTTCCTGTGATTCGTACTGTTACTGTATGTGAGTATGACTGCAATTAGACATTTTGTAAGATCTGTCGAAAGCAGAAACTGATTTCAGTGATTCAATATTTCTATTGAGTATTCTGGAACATATTGCTGTTCGCTTGTCCTTGGGTTGTGGAGCAGCTTTGGGCAAGTGGTGACAATTCAGCTGCTGTTAGCTACATGTTAACTGCCAGCCAGTTCTAGGTGTAATTGTGTTACTTTTTCTTGCAAACACAGAAGGTTTTTACTCCAAATACTGTGACAGCAGGAAGGTAAAGTCACCTGGTTGCATCCAGGGGGGTAGATATATTTCGCCCAGATTCAGGCTTTACGCCGACTTATACAACTAGGTGGAGAGTTGTATAAGGCTAGTGGGCTCATGGATGACTCATACCTCTAGGGAGAGTGTGGGGCGTCGTGCAGACAGGGAGTTGATGAGACCAGCTGAAGCTTGTCAGCTCATTTAGGCCTCTATAAGAACTCCCAGCTTCATTAGATGTTAGCTCATGCCTGGAACCAGACCTGTGTGGACTGTCTACGGAGAGTGAACCCCTGTGCGGTGAGACAAAGCCTGTGTGGCTATTTGCTTGGACATTTAAAACCAGGGACTTAGGGACTAGGACAGCACTAGGCTGATCCCAGTTGTTAGTTAGGAAACCTGTATGTTTAGTCAGAGGTCAAGTTGACCAGGATTTATTTTGTTTATGTTTCTTTTGCTTTGCTGTGTTTTGTCACTGTAAATAGAAAATAAACCACACCTTTTTGATTTTGAAAACCACAACCTCCGTTTGCTGGGCCTGTTTTTGTGTGGGGAGCCCATCTCGGGGGTCACACACACCCGCTGCCGAGCTAACCCCCTCACAGTTGGTGGAGAACCAGTGGCAGTTTTTTTTTTAAGCCAGCATGGAGGAGATACTGAAGCAGCTGGCTCTAGCAAATGCCAATCAACAGCAGACAAATGCAGGTTTGCAAAAGAACTTCGCAGCCCAGCAGCAAGCTCATCAACAGAGCCTTGCAGCCCAGCAGCAGACAAACGCAACTTTGCAACAGAGTCTGGAGGCTCAGCAACAAGCCCAGCAGCAATCTGAGGCCCGCTTCATAGACCTGTTGCAGAAGCAAGAGCAGAGACTACAACAACAGATGGAAGCAGTAATGCAGCAACGTCCGCAGACCAGTGAGGAAATCCGTCCCACTAATACCGCGTCCTTTGGGGTGAGTCGTTTATTGACAAAAATGACTGGAGAGGATGATCCAGAGGTATTTTTGACCACATTTGAAAGGACCGCTGAAAGAGAAAAGTGGCCTGAGGAGCAGTGGGCTGGACTGGTGGCTCCTCTGTTAACTGGTGAATCGCAGAAAGCTTACTATGACCTAGAGCCTAACCAAGCAAAAGACTATGTGATGCTAAAAGCTGAAATATTGGCAAGGCTGGGTGTCACCCAGGCTGTCCGGGCTCAGCGTGTGCATAACTGGACTTTCCAGCTTGGAAAACCCCCCAGGTCTCAAATGTATGATCTCATTCACCTGAGCAGAAAGTGGCTACAGCCAGAGACTTTGTCCGCACCAAAGATTGTGGAACGTGTTGTAATGGATCGGTTTTTGAGAGCTCTTCCTACTGCCATCCAAAAGTGGGTAAGCCATGGAGACCCAGAGACGGCCGATGGTCTTGTGGATCGTGTGGAGAAATACTTGGCTACAGAGAACCTGACGGCCTCTTCCAGAGACACTCGGACTTTCCACCCTAAGACCAGACCATCCCCAGGGGCGGATAAGAGGATTCCAAGGGGTGAGGGTGGAGAGAGTGAGAGGGTGGGAGCTCTACCCCAAGTTTGGCGAGAACAGCCTGGGAAATCAGCGGCTCAAGAGGCCGCAAGAAGGATCGTTTGCTACCGCTGCCGGCAAGCGGGACATATTGCAGCCAATTGCCCGGTTGTGGAGGAACCCATGCAGTGTGACTTTCTGACGGGCAGACGTCAGTCGCTGTGTGCGACAGTCGCATGCACTGCCATTCGAGGTACTGAAAAACATTTATGCAAAATGTGTGTTAATGGTAGAAATGTTGTGGTATTGTTGGATTCAGGTAGCTTTGTGACCCTGATAAAGGCTGAGTTAGTTAAAACAGAGGTCTCTGGGAATAGCAAGGTAGCTGTTATTTGTGTGCATGGGGACACCCGAGAGTATCCAGTGACTACAGTGTGTTTCGAGACCCCCAAAGGTACCCTCTCTCATCCAGTGGGCTTAGTATCTCAGTTACCGCATGACGCCATTGTGGGAAGGGATTTTCCGAAGTTCTGGGAACTGTGGGATGATCCTGAGCCCCCCACTGGTGCCCCTATGTACCAGGAATGTGATAGCCAGAACTCCCCTGAGAGTGGTGAGGACTCTCCGGAATTTCCCTTATCAGTATTGGCAGGGGAGACTCAAGAAACTGGAGAGGAGCCCACCTCCTCAGACGAAAACCTACCGTCTGTGGAGTTTTCTGATCTTGAGGTTCACAGGGAAAACTTTGCCACAGAACAGTTGAAAGACCCCGCCCTAATAAAGGCACGGAAAAACGTAGTGAAAATAGATGGCGAGTTAGTGAACCCAGATAATACCTGCACTTACCCATACTTCAGCGTAGAGAAGGACCTACTGTATCGGGTGGCAAAAAGGGCAGAAGAAACCGTTGAGCAGCTTGTGGTGCCCAAACCTTACAGGAAGTTGGTGTTGGAGTTGGCCCATGGGCACATTCTTGGAGGTCATCTGGGGACAGAGAAAACCCGAGAGAGGGTATTACAGAGATTCTATTGGCCGGGGGTGATGAAGGACATAGAAAATTATTGTTCCTCCTGCCCTGTGTGTCAGAGGTCGGCCCCGATGCCACATTTCCGTAGCCCGCTGGTCCCTCTACCCATCATTGAGGTCCCGTTTGAGAGGATCGCCATGGATTTGGTAGGTCCTATAATCAAGTCCGCTAGGGGGCACCAGTACATATTAGTTATAATGGACTATGCCACCCGTTATCCAGAAGCGATCCCTCTCCGAAATACCTCGGCCAAAACCATAGCCAAAGAGCTATCTCTTGTTTTTAGCCGGGTGGGTATTTGTAAAGAACTGCTTACGGACCAAGGTACACCCTTTATGTCCCGGGTTATGAAGGAGCTGTGTAAATTGTTCAAAGTGACGCAATTATGTACATCTGTGTATCACCCCCAAACCGATGGGCTGGTTGAAAGGTTCAACAAAACCCTAAAACAAATGTTGAAGAAAGTGGTGGATAGAGATGGAAAGGATTGGGACTGTCTACTTCCTTATCTGATGTTTGCTATTAGGGAGGTGCCCCAATCCTCTACGGGATTCTCCCCCTTTGAATTACTGTATGGGAGACACCCAAGAGGGCTGTTGGATATTGCCAAGGAAACTTGGGAAAGTGAGAGTTCTCCCCACAGGAGTGTGATTGAGCATGTCGCCCAGATGCAAGACCGAATTGCACAGGTAATGCCCATCGTGAAGGAACATTTGGCCCAAGCGCAGTTAGCACAGCAGAGAGTGTACAACCGTGGAGCCAAGACCTGTACCTTTTCCCCGGGGGATAGGATACTGGTACTTGTCCCTACGGTTGAAAGTAAATTCCTTGCCAAATGGCAAGGCCCCTACGAGATAATGGAAAAAGTGAGCGAAGTGAATTACAAGGTCAGACAACCAGGAAGGCGAAAGCCCGAACAGATCTATCACGTTAATCTGTTGAAAGCCTGGAGGGATAGAGAGTCCCTAGTCGCAGACACTTGGTCACCAGCTCAAACTGGTTGCGTGATTCCTGAGGTTGGAATAGCAGCCACCTTGTCACAACCCCAACAACAGGAGGTTAAGGAGTTTGTGCTTCGCAACAAGGAGGTATTCTCTGAGCTGCCGGGACAAACATCTGGGGTAGAGCATGACATCATTACCCCGCCCGGTGAAAGGGAGAAGTTAAAACCCTATCGGATCCCAGAGGCCCGACGGGAGGCAATACGGGAGGAAGTACAGAAAATGCTGAACTTAGGGGTGATAGAGGAGTCCCAAAGTGATTGGTCTAGTCCCATTGTGTTGGTGCCTAAACCGGATGGGAGCTGGCGATTTTGTAACGATTTTCGTCAGTTGAACAAAGTTACAAAATTTGACACCTACCCCATGCCACGTATAGATGAGTTGATCGACCGGCTGGGAACAGCCCGATACATGACGACTCTTGACCTCACAAAAGGGTATTGGCAAATCCCCCTGGCCAAGTCGGCCAAAGAGAAAACCGCATTTGTAACCCCAGACGGGGCGTTCCAATATAAAAGAATGCCGTTCGGGTTACAGAATGCACCGGCCACATTCCAGCGGAAAATGGACCAGATGCTGAGGCCCCATCGGAAGTATGCTGCGGCTTACCTGGATGACATAATTGTCCATAGCACAGATTGGGCCTCACATCTGCCAAAAGTGCAAGCAGTCCTGGACTCTGTTCGGGAAGCGGGGTTTACGGCTAACCCCAAGAAGTGTACCATTGGGCAGGAGGAGGCCAAATATCTTGGGTACACCATTGGGAGGGGAGTAATAAAACCCCAACTCAACAAAGTCGAGGCCATCCAGAGTTGGCCACGTCCCAACAGCAAGAAGCAGGTACGAGCCTTTCTGGGAATCGCTGGGTATTATCGGCGATTCATTCCCCACTTTGCTTCTAAGGCTGTGCAACTAACCAACCTGACGAAGGGGAAAGGGTCGGTCATGATTAAATGGACCCCCGAGGCTGAGGCAGCATTCCAATTCTTGAAACAAGCCTTATGTAGCCAGCCAGTGTTGTACTCACCCGACTTCTCTAAAGACTTTGTCGTACAAAGTGATGCGTCAGATGTGGGGTTAGGAGCAGTATTGTCCCAGGTCTGGAACGGGGAAGAGCACCCAGTCATTTACCTCAGCAGGAAGTTGAAGTCCCATGAGGTAAATTACGCCACCGTTGAAAAGGAGTGTTTAGCGGTGAAGTGGGCTCTAGATTCCCTTCGGTACTACCTGCTAGGTAGGCACTTTGACATGGTTACGGATCACGCTCCGTTAAAGTGGATGGCTCAAAACAAGGAAACAAATAGAAGAGTGAATAGGTGGTTCCTGGCCCTCCAGGAATTCAACTTCACAGTAAAGCATCGCCCTGGCGTTCAAATGGGGAATGTGGATGCTTTGTCTCGAGTACATGAATGCCTGATTGCTGGTGTTCCAACCCCGAGGTTAAAACAAGAGGGGGGGGGTATGTGACAGCAGGAAGGTAAAGTCACCTGGTTGCATCCAGGGGGGTAGATATATTTCGCCCAGATTCAGGCTTTACGCCGACTTATACAACTAGGTGGAGAGTTGTATAAGGCTAGTGGGCTCATGGATGACTCATACCTCTAGGGAGAGTGTGGGGCGTCGTGCAGACAGGGAGTTGTTGAGACCAGCTGAAGCTTGTCAGCTCATTTAGGCCTCTATAAGAACTCCCAGCTTCATTAGATGTTAGCTCATGCCTGGAACCAGACCTGTGTGGACTGTCTAGGGAGAGTGAACCCCTGTGCGGTGAGACAAAGCCTGTGTGGCTATTTGCTTGGACATTTAAAACCAGGGACTTAGGGACTAGGACAGCACTAGGCTGATCCCAGTTGTTAGTTAGGAAACCTGTATGTTTAGTCAGAGGTCAAGTTGACCAGGATTTATTTTGTTTATGTTTCTTTTGCTTTGCTGTGTTTTGTCACTGTAAATAGAAAATAAACCGCACCTTTTTGATTTTGAAAACCACAACCTCCGTTTGCTGGGCCTGTTTTTGTGTGGGGAGCCCATCTCGGGGGTCACACACACCCGCTGCCGAGCTAACCCCCTCACAATACCTATCCTGAACCATACTTCAGATTCTAAAAAAAGAGATCACTACCTAAATTATATAATTATTGGAATTATTTTTCTAAAAAGTGTCCCTTTTGACATTAGTACTTTAGGGTTAATGTCAATAAGTGTTGTTTTCCCGGAACATCTTTCAAATGCAAGTCAGCAAACACACAGATTTTCATTAAGTATTACGCATGGCAATACAGAGGTTTGATCTGCAACTTGTTGTGCTGTGTTTCTTTGGACACAGCATGTCCTATTACGATGCACTTAAACTGCAGGCAAAGCAGGTCAAGTACATCTTTTTTTTGTCAAGTGCTGCTTTCTATTGCAATGCAGCTGCAAGCATTTGAATGGAGGACACAGTTTATAACTAGAATGCCTGTTGACATAAACCCTAAAAAGTAGATGTAAATCTTAACTGAATAGTATTTACCGTATTTATCGGCGTATAACACGCGCCGGCGTATAACACGCACCCCAAGTTTAGGAGGAAATTTTAGGGAAAAAAACTTTTAGCAGGGAAGTTTAAGGAAAAATAACTTACATTTAAATGCAGCCTTGTCAGTGTCCATTGCAGCCTTGTCACAGTGCAGCCTTGTCAGTGTCCATTGCAGCCTTGTCACAGTGCAGCCTTGTCAATGTCCATTGCAGCCTTGCCCCAGAGTCGCCGTGCAGCCTTGCCCCAGTGTCGCCTTGCCCCAGTGTCGCCGTGCAGCCTTGCCCCAGTGTCGCCGTGCATCATTTTAAAATTGGCGCCGAGACTGTGCGGACGCCGCCGAGAACGCAGGGGATGCAGGGACTGGGCGGAGCCGCCGCCGAGATACACATAGCCGAGTGTACTCGGCTATACTCGGCTTTTCTCGGCTCCGCTCACAGTCACGCCGAGTCCTGCCCTATGATGGACATAACACAGGTCCAATGGCGGGACTGGGCGTGACTGTGAGCGGAGCCGAGAAAAGCCGAGTATAGCCGAGTACATTCGGCTATGTGTATCTCGCTCCACTCCGCTCACAGTCAGCGGAGACAGCTCAGGGATGTCAGTATCGGCGTATAACCCGCACCCATGATTTTCCCCTGATTTTCAGGGGAAAAAAGTGCGTGTTATACGCCGATAAATACGGTAATTTGCTAAGCAGTGTGTTATAAACATTCTTTTTTCACTAAAATATTGTTTGCCCTTTTTTTTCATCTCTGAGCTGTGTATCTTCTGCAACCTCTTGAAGCCACTTGCTGTATACACCCTAGCAGTGGTTGCATGGCGGTATCCCAATGGGGATATTGGTGGACCGTGTCTGCAAATATGGTGTTGCCACTCATACGGTAATTGCCATCAGAAGTCTATTTGACAGTGTGACAATGCAGGACTACAAATGGGAGACAGGGACATAGGGGGTTATTTACAAAAGGCAAATCCACTTTGCACTACAAGTGCAAACTACAAGTGCAAAGTGCACTTGAATTTGCACTGAAAGTGCACTTGGAAGTGCAGTAGATGTAGATCCGAGGGGGACATGCAAGGAAAATAAAAAACAGCATTTTAGCTTGCACATGATTGGATAATAAAATCAGCAGAGCTTCCCTTCATTTCAGATCTACCCCTCAGATTTACTTTGCACTTGTAGTTTGCACTTGTAGTGCAAAGTGGATTTGCCTTTCGTAAATAACCCCCTATGTGTTGTCACCCTGACAGAGGAAATGGTTAAATAAGGAATTTCATGGCAAAATCCCTGGGTATTGTCTATGCTTAATAAATATGAGATTTGTAGGTATTGGGTTTAATAAAAAAAAAAAAAAAGTTCTGGATCATATTTTCACCTATTTTCATTAAAATGGTTATAAAATCAGAAGGTTTATTTATCTTACTGCATTCTATGCATTAAGCGAAAAAACCTTCTCTATGCAGTAGCCCCTTTTGGCCCCCCCTAATACTTACCTGAGCCCAATCTCTGTGCAGCAATGTCCACAAGTGTCTCAGCTGTTCAGGACTCTCCCTCCTGATTGGCTACCATCAGGAGAGAGAGAGGATGGGGCCGAACCACAGCTCCGTGTCTGAATGGACACATGGAGCTGCATCTCGGCTTGTGTGCCCCCATAGGAAGCTGCTTTCTGTGGGGCTACCCAACATGAGAGAGGGGCCAGGGGCACTGAAGAGGGACCCAAGAAGAAGAGGATCTGGGCTGTTCTGTGCAAATCCACTGCAACAGAGCAAGTAAGTATGACATGTTTATTATTTTTATAAAAAAAAGACTTTATAATCAATTTACCATTTTTAACATCACAGTACAAAGTTAGGGCAGCATGAATTTGAAATACTTAAGACATTTTAGCTATACAATGTAAGTGAGATGTCAAATGTTTGATTTGTATGGGGATGCTGTTGGACCCTGTGTACTCTTCAGTTGACACACCCGATGCACAGACTAGAGGTAAAAGTCCTCACCTAGCCTCTGAGACATACAATATGTGTGTACAGTATTTAATTCTTCAAAATTCTGGAACGTTAATAACCCATAACACCCATACTATACAGTGTAGCATTATAAAACTTTCTCAAAAGCCTGGTTACACAGAAGGAAGATGGTAGACTCTAAATGGGCCAGTTTTATTGGAAAATATGTGTCAGCTATTAATACTTGGTGGTATTGGTTCTGGTTGACGTAAAGCATCAGAGTTTGCCTGTCCTTTCAGACCCAAGTCCAATCACTGTCCAAATCTTGTCACCTTCACCTCTGTAGCCTTTTCCAAAATATGCTTTTTCTTAACCAAATAAACCCCCAAGCTACTATTTCCCTGCCTTTTTCACTCCCACTCCTCTTTGTCAAACACTCCAGCGGCCCAACAAGTAAAGTTCAAAACGCTAACAACAAAAGCCCCATACACACTATTCGATTTTTTGCAGATTTGTGTCTTCAGATTTACCAAAACCATGTAGTGCGAGGGCCTGCCTGATTGCATAAAAATTGAAACTCTTAAGCCGTGTACACACGATCGGTTTTACCGATGAAAACAGTCCAATGGACTGTTTTCATCGGAAGAACCGATCGTGTATGGGCCCCATCGGTCTTTTTTCCATCGGTGTGAAAAAATTGAATGTTTTAAATTTATCCGATAGGAAAAAAAAGGATCGCAAAATCCGATCGTCTGTGTGGAAATCCATTGGATAAAAAACCCACGCATGCTCAGAATCAAGTCGACGCATGCTCAGAAGCATTGAACTTAATTTTTCTCGGCTCATCGGAGTGTGTTACATCACCGCGTTTGAAACGGTCGGTTTTTTGACTGATGGTGTGTGGGCAAGACTGATGGAAGACAGTTTCAGCGGATTTCCGATGGAAAAAAACATCGGATTAGAATCCATAGGATATCCGTTCGTGTGTACAGGGCTTTAAGGTTTGACCTCATATTATATGGTTTTGGTAAATCTGAAGACAAAAATCTTCAGAAAATCTAATAGTGTGTATGGGGTCTTACAAAGTCATCCACAACTCTGCCCCTAGCTGCAGTACATCTCCAACCTTGTCTCAAATTATCATCCAAACCATCTTCTGCTTCTCTCAAGGCCTTCTGCTCTCTAGCTTCCTTGTCAAATTCTTCCATGCTCAACTCCAGGCCTTTTCTAGAGCCTCTCCCATCTTCTGGAACTCTCTACACCAATCTGCCTGGCTATCTTCTACTCTGTAGGCGATTCCTGGAAACTTTTCTCTTCATGGAAGCATATTGTTGTGGAAATTTTATGAAGATGTATTTTAATATGTATTGTCATAGTGTCTCCTAGTGTTAGTTCTCCTGCAACCTGCTCTAAAGAGCTGACTGGGGCAGACTGACGCTGATTGAGATCCGTTAGGTAGTGGAAAACTTCCTGAAGTTGGAGAGAAGTGTTTGCAGAGTGAGAATATGTCTGCCGGCGAAAGGGCCCCTGTGTGAGGCACAGACGTTCGTCTGGGGGGATGTGTCCACTCTGTAAACACATTATCGGTTTAGCGGATGTGCGCTTGTGTCACTCCTGTATGCCTGATCAACATATTTGTGGTGCCATGGGCATACACCTGCAGATAAGCTCCGATCAGCAGGAACTGTGTTCATTGGTTGTTGTATAAATAAATTTTTTCCTGTTTTAACATTCACATCCTGTGTTATCACATCCTTATTTGGTCATATCCTGTGAGGTCACATCCTGTGTAGGAGGCGATTGGCTGTTGGAGCCAGGACTTCCTGTTTGTAATTTCTTTTGTTGTCTTTGAAATAAAGAACCCGTGAACTGCTCGGCAGGCAGTCATGCTGAGATGAGGACGTAAGTATGGTCATGTCTGTTTACTTAGATTGCTGGGTTTTAGATATACAGGAAATAGAGTTGTAGGTAAGATGCATTATATCATTAGACAAAATGTGTGCTTATTAGCACAGGAGATATGGCTGTGCGCATAGCGTACATCCAAATTTCCCTGACAATATGCTTCCTCTATCTATCATATTCTTGTCTTGATTGAGTTGAATTGTAACTGTACTGTCTCCCTTAATACTTGAAAACGCTGCAAACTGTTACAGAACAGTTGTGTAAACTGTATGCTATGTATGTCCTGTGCAATAAAAATACCAGAGGGGTCCCATCTATGTTGGGGTGTGTGGTCCTCATGTTTCAACCCCAGGAGCAGGAAAAATAAAAAAAAATTCTGTAAGTTATCTCCTTTTCAATATTGTTTGTGTGTCTTATTTTGTCATTTCTGTTTTTTGTAACCTTTTTTATGCTAAACTGATTTTTATTGATCCAAAGGTTGCAAAATCTGAGGAAATAGTTGTGTGCACAATTGTACTGTTACATCAGTGCCTGTAAGCGCAGTTATAAATCACTGCTAATTGGTGTGAGATTGCATCTACTTGCTGCATGATTTCTGTAATTGTAGTAGTTGGCTGACAGCGAATGTGATGGCCAATCTGATTACATGCAGATTAGTATTAATGTGTTTGTAGGAAGATATTTTGGGTGGGTGGGTGTACTAGTTTTAAATGATTTAAATTAAATGATTTAAATACTTATATGTGGAAACCTAGGATCACCAACCAGCCATATTTGTAAAAGCAAACAGTCATTTTATTTTCAAAAACAGGCAAACAGAAAAAGCGTATCCACAGCAAACAAAAATAGTCCATCAATTTGGTACATAAGTAAAGGGTTGGCTCACCGTCAGTCACACTCATCCCTTAACAGGGTTTTTGAAAGTTCTTTTCTGCCTCAGCTGTCCCAAACAGGAGGTCTTCACAGTTCAGCACCTGTGTCTCAGCCATAAGCTAGCCCACACTGCTTGCTCAGCTGTGTCATTCTGTATAATACTTTACAGACAAGTGCTCACTTTCTCTTCCTCTTATGGACTCTGAGGCAAATGGCTTATCCCTTTCAGGATCAAAGTCTCTGTAATCAGGGTTTTGAGGTTCTCTCCCACCCAAAGGTCTCTCTGAAGCTTTGAATTCTGGGTCCCAAATGAGGACCTACCAATTCAGGTAGTATTGGAAATCAGTACTCTCCTCTCTAGTTCGGGCTACCTTAAAACCCCATTGGGGGCGAGAACCCCTGAGTACTAACAATATGTCTTAAGCTCTCCCTTAAAGGAACCACAACCCAAATAGTGGGGAAATATCCTGTCCAGAATCCATCCCTCGCAACCTCTACACTGGTTTAAAGTGATACTAAAGTCTTGTTTTCTTTTTTGGTTAGAAATAACAAACATGGTATACTTACCTGCTCTGTGAAATGGTTTTGCACAGAGCAGCCAGGTCCTCCTCTTCTTGCGTCCCTCGCCAGCGCTTCTGGCCCCTCCCTTTCTGCCAAGTGCCCCCACAGCAAGCAGCTTGCTATTAGGGCACCCAAGCTAAGCTGATGCTCTGTGTGTTCATAAAGACACAGGGCCACAGCTTGGCCTCACCCCCTCTCTCTCCTCATTGGCTGACTGACTTTGATTGACAGCAGGGGGAGCCAATGGCACCTGCTTCTGTATCTCAGCCAATCAGGAGGGAGAGTCCTGGACCGCCGAGTCTCTCATGCATCATCTCTGTATCGAGATGGGGCTCGAGTAAGTATTAGGGGGGCGAAGGTGGGGGGGGACTGTTGCACACAGAACGTGTTTTATCTTAATGCATAGAATGCATCAAGATAAAAAAAAACTTCTGCCTTTAGAACCACTTTAACTAATCTTTATCTGCTAGTGAGAGCAGTATATATGAATGGTGAAAGCCTGCATTCTAGACTGCTTAAATGTAGAGTGCACTGACTGGAGGTGACAGGAGCAAGTTTCCTCATGTGCCTGTAAGTTGGTGGCACCATTGATATTAGCGTGTGTTGTTTACAGTTGTTTCCCGTGTCCGGATTGTGGGATTTTTGGTTCTCATATCAATTTGCAGTGAGCTGGTCAATTCCTGAGGTTGCCGTTGCACATCATCAGGCTTTCCTTGTCCCTGCACCCTATGTAACCACAATCCATGACAACAAAATGAGATAAGAATAATAAATGATAAATGTTCAAACTGTATAATCTAAAAATTTACAGGTTTTATTTAAGGTGAAGGGAAATAATTGCTCCACTCACTGTATAATGTGAATATCAGTTTCTATATTGCAACAAATACATGTTCTACATATAACTTAATGTTTATTTCAATAAATATACAAAACATTGAAAATATAACACAATGCAAATATGAAAATAACTAACGTCCTATTGGTCTGGGATATGAGTTGAAAGACTTACAATTTTGCATTATGGTATCTTGTATTTTTTCAGCTAGAAAAGTATGTCATTGTGAATTCCTTTAGTTGATTCAGTGCTCTGCGGGGCCAGACCAGACGGTGTGAACATGATAAATGTGCAGCTGAATTCTGTGCCATTCGTTTGCTTGGCAGTCACTGTCAAGGAGGTGGATAGACTTTACTTATCAGTGTCAAATCTTAAATATCTAATGCCTTTTTGATGTGCATTGTGTGTCCCATTAGCTGGTGTGTGTAGCAGTGCGGAAGATGTTTATGTCTGAGTGACACTTTATGCCACAAGAGTAGAGGCTGAAAAAAATGAATTTAAAAAACGTTTGATCATTTAACATCCACAACTTTAGGCATCAAACAATACATTACCTTCAGAAATCTCTACTCAAGTGTTAATTCTGAAGGGTATTATTTAATGTGTAAAAAAAAAAGGGAAGGAAACTGATGTGGCTGTCCAAAGGCCCCTATCGGATTCTTTGTTTTATGTTCAGAACTAAAATAGAAATAAGAAACCTATCATATATATTACCGGTATATATAAACCCTATCACCAAAGGTAAGCTTTAACATGTTTTTGTAATTTGAAACGTCATTTTCAGTACTTATAAAATTGCAACTTTTATTAAAATGATACCTGATAATCCTGCCACGAAAGATCCTTATTCTCCTAGATGTGCTCCTGCTTTGTCCCTCTCTCACATGGGCCACCAATGGAGATTGCAAGTGCTGATCAATGTACGCTACACAGGCATGATCCACTGTGTTCACCATTAGGAAACCTTCCCGAGGAATGCCACACTTCATCTTTGCATGTAGACAGCAATGGCTGCAGGAGATCAGCAATGACATGATGCAACAAAGGTTGAAAAATAGTGAAACAAGTATTTATTTATTTATTAAACATGGCTTTTGTTATATTTTTATATATATATTTTTTAAATTGTTAGATTTTTGTTCATGATACACATCAAACTAAATGTCATTAGATTAGGGTTTATATATACTATAAAGCCCAACTCCATGCACAGCTAATTTGGTATTTTTGTAAAATTTAATACATTAAAATCAAAATGTTTGTTATATTTCAGAAGCTCTTTGTAAGCCTACCAATATGTACAATGAGGCTGTAAATTGGGACCTATGCCATTGACAACGTCATCACAGTGCTGTGCTTTGTGAATGGAAAAACAGATGGAGAAGATGGAGGCACGTTACTAGAACCCATGTCTATCATAGACACTGTTCTGAAGCTAGAAGGGCAGCAGAATCAGTAGCTCTCGCTGGAGCCTACAGAGAGCTCCTGAAGTAGAAAAAAAAATGTTTTAATGTGAGTATTAAAAATTTACAAAAACATAAAAATAGCTGTGCCTGGACTAAGGCTTTAAGTGCATGCATTCCTTTCTCTTTCCTCAATAACTTCAATAGAAAGCCCATCTACAGCTTGATGATGAGTTGTGGACAGGATTTTTTAGACATGAATGTACAAGGGACATGGTTCAGGAACAAGAAGAATTTAACGAGAGGCTGTGCACTGTCAGGCAGGCTAAAGAGTGAAGATTGCCCATGAGCTCTTTTAGAAAACTCTTGTTACTTTCCCTGTAACTTCCTTTTAAAGATTACTGTAGCTCATCTTATCTCATTCTTTGCAAAATGGTGTTAGCATTAAGGCCATTACTGTGATTTCCAGCTCAAAGGTCCAATAACATTAGGACCCTGTCTCTATGGAGTATGTTGGTACTCTATGTGCACGATACCTGAACCAAATGGGTGACTGGGCTTAGGCCCCTTAATGAGGGAAATGAGAGTGCCTTTGTACTATTGTGTATTTGCATGAACACCCTGGCTTGCATGTTGTAGGCTTAAGTAATAAGTTGCTGCTATAAGACACTGGTAGCAAACAATTAACAAATTAATTCAAACGTTTTCTGTTTTCAGCAACTGAATGTTAAGAAGGTAGTTTTTTTAAATGAATTCATTGCTGATATATATATATATATATATATATATATATATACATACACTTCACGGCCACTTTATTAAGTACATCTTGCTAGTACCCGGTTTGACCTCCTTTTGCCTTCAGAACTGCCTTCTTCGTGGCATAGATTCAACAAGGTGTTGGAAACATTCCTCAAAAATGTTGGTCCATATTGACATGATAGCATCACACAGTTGCTGTAGATTTGTCGGCTGTACATCCATGATGTGAATCTCCTGTTCCAGCACATCCCAAGGATGCTCTATTGGATTGAGATCTGGTGACTGTGGAGGCCATTGGAGTACAGTGATTTCATTGTCATGTTCAAGAAACCAGTGGTGAGATGATTTGAACTTTGTGACATAGTGCATTATCCTGCTGGAAGTAGACATCAGAAGATGGGTACACTGTAGTCATAAAGAGATGGACATGGTCAGCAACAATACTTAGGTAGGCCGTGGCATTCAAACAGTTCTCAACTGGTACTAAGGGGCCCAAAGTGTGTCAAGAAAATATCCCCCACACCATTACACCACCAGCCTGAACCGTTAATACAAGGCAGGATGGATCCATGCTTTCATGTTGTTTACACCAAATTCTGACCCTACCATCTCAATGTTACAGCTGAGATCAAAACTCATCAGACCAGACAATGTTTTTCCTAACTTCTGTTGTCCAATTTTAGTGAGCCTGTGTGAATTGTAGCCCCAGTTTCCTGTTCTTAGCTGACAGGAGCGGCACCAGGTGTGGTCTTCTGCTGCTGTAGCCCATTTGCTTCAAGGCTTGATGTGTTGTGCATTCAGAGATGGTATTCTGAATACCTTGGTTGTGTTATGCGTAAGTTATGTTTGAGATTTAATATCTCTCAGATATGATTTGGGTTAACGAGAGTTCTTTGACCATGAGTGAAAGATTTAACACAATAGCAAAAATGTATTGGCAAGTAGTAAGAAAGTCTAAACTAATACACAACAATCTATCTATAGCCTAAACAAAGAAAGAAAATCATATGTTAAATAAAAGAATACAGAGTATTTAGACACAAGTACAAGGGAGATTTCCCATAGTTACCATTACCATGCTACTGCCCACCAAGGTCCCATTCTGGTGACTGCTCTACCATAGAATGTGTGCTCTCCCATCTAGTCTGTGTATATCATTGGTTGCCTCATTGGTTGGCATGGCGTTTGTACCAGTAGTTATTTGAGATACTGTTGCCTTTCTATCATCTCAAACCAGTCTGCCCATTCTCCTCTAAAATCAACAAGGAATTTGTCCACACAACTGGCATTCACTGGATATTTTCTCTTTTTCAGACCATTCTCTGTAAACCCTAGAGATGGTTGTTTGAGAAAATCCCAGTAGATCAGCAGATTTTGAAATGGTCAGACCAGCCCATCTGGCGCCAACAACCATGCCACTTCAAAGTCACTTAAATACCCTTTCTTCCCAATTCTGATGCTCGGTTTGAACTTCAGAAAGTCATCTTCACTGCGTCTAGATGGCATATGACTGGCTGATTAGCAATTTGTGTTACCAAGCAATTGAACAGGTGAACCTAATAAAGTGGCCGGTGAGTGTACAGTATTTGTTTACATCAGGAACTTTGGCATACCATCATCCAGCACATATATGCATGAATAAGCTTTCCAGTATAACCTGCGAGGGAGGTCATATGAACTCACAACCCTCCCCTGGATCACACTATTGCTCCACAGCCATCAACCTTTGTATGTGTGACCACACTACTGCTCATTAGCCATCAACTTATGTATGTGTGAACACACTTTTGCTTATTAGCCATCAACCAATGTATGTGTGATCTATCCTGTTGACACTAAGGACACACAACTTCCTGGAAATCGATGTTATTCTTTTACCATAGTGTGCAAGGGAGGTGGTTGAACATCTGCTTTTTCCCCCCTTTTATTAAGTTGGCCCTCCTCTAGATTACACTACAATATTTTCATGAATCCATGGTGACTTTCAAAGTTCATGAAACTACATATTACTATATGGAGACTAGTCTCTATATAGACACTGCATGTGTTGCATTTGATCCATCAATATAGGATCCTCATATTGACAAACCTTTCAATATTTTTGCTGCTTAGGCATCACATTATACTGTATAGGAGTTTGCCTTTGCAAAGTCAATATTTTGTGTTTAACCTATATATAATATGCACTTGGTCATCCGTCTGTAGTACAGTGGAGATTTTTAGAAATTGTTTCTAAAATATATTTGTGTACAATAAAGTGGATTTATATAGTGCTTTGGCTATCAGTATTTTTGTATATATACAAACCCTTTCTATGTCTGGTTGAGTCCATAACTAGTATTTTTTCTATTCTTAACCACTTAAGCCCCGGACCATTTGGTAGCTAAAGGACCAGAGGTGAATTCAGAATTTTGCACTGCGCTGCTTTAACTGTAAATTGTGCGGACATGCAATGTTGTACCCAAACGAAATTTGCGTCCTTTTCTTCCCACAAATAGAGCTTTCTTTTAATGGTATTTGATTGCCTCTGCGATTTTTTTTTTTTGCGATATAAACGGAAAAAGACCGAAAATTTTGAAAAAAAATGATATTTTCTACTTTTTGTTATAAGAAAAATCGAATAAACTCAATTTTAGTCATACATTTAGGCCAAAATGTATTCAGCCACATGTCTTTAGTAAAAAAAATGTCAATAAGCGTATATTTATCGGTTTGCGCAAAAGTTATAGCGTTTACAAACTAGGGTACATTTTCTGGAATTTACACAGCTTTTCATTTATGACTGCCTATCTCATTTCTTGAGGTGCTAAAATGACAGGGCAGTACAAAACTCCCCCAAATGACCCCATTTTAGAAAGTAGACACCCCAAGGAAATTGCTGAGAGGCATGTTGAGCCCATTGAATATTTTTTTTTTGTCCCAAGTGATTGAATAATGACAAAAAAAAAAATTACAAAAAGTTGTCACTAAATGATATATTGCTCACACATGCCATGGTTATATGTGGAATTGCACCCCAAAATACATTCTGCTGCTTCTCCTGAGTACGGGGATACCACATGTGTGGGACTTTTTAGGAGCCTAGCCACGTACGGGACCCCGGAAACCAAGCACCGCCTTCAGGATTTCTAAGGGCGCAAATTTTTGATTTCACTCCTCACTACCTATCACAGTTTTGAAGGCCATAAAATGCCAAAATAGCACAAAAAAACCCCAAATGACCCCATTTTGGAAAGTAGACACCCCAAGCTGTTTGCTGAGAGGCATGGTGAGTATTTTACAGCTCTCATTTGTTTTTGAAAATGAAGAAAGAACATTTTTTTTTTTTCTTTTTTTTTTCGATTTTCAAAACTTTGTGACAAAAAGCGAGATCTGTAAAATACTCACAATACCTCTCAGCAAATAGCTTGGGGTGTCTAATTTCAAAATGGGGTCATTTGGGGGGGGTTTGTGCCATCTGGGCATTCCATGGCCTCCGAAACTGTGATAGGCAGTGAGAAGTGAAATCAAAAATTGACACCCTTAGAAAGCCTGAAGGCGGTGATTGGTTTTTGGGGTCCCGTACGCGGCTAGGCTCCCAAAAAGTCTCACACATGTGGTATCTCCGTACTCAGGAGAAGAAACAGAATGTATTTTGGGGTGTAATTCCACATATGCCCATGGCATGTTTGAGCAATATATCATTTAGTGACAACTTTTTGCAAAAAAAAAAAAAAAAATTGTATTTTTTCCGCAACTTGTGTCAACATATAAAATATTCCATGGACTCGACATGCCTCTCAGTATATAGCTTGGGGTGTCTACTTTCCAAAATGGGGTCATTTGGGGGGGTTTTGAACTGTTCTGGCATTTTATACACAACATTAGGAAGCTTACATCCACTCTTCTAACCACTTGAAGACAAAGCCCTTTTTGACACTTTTTGTTTACATGAAAACATATTTTTTTTTGCAAGAAAATTATGTTGAACCCCCAAACATTATATATATTTTTAAAGCAAAGGCCCTACAGAATAAAATGGTGGGTGTTGCATTTTTTTTCTATACAGTATTTGCGCACTATTTTTCAAACGCATTTTTTTGGGAAAAAATACCTTTTTTTAATTTTAATGCACTAAAACACACTATATTGCCCAAATGTTTGATGAAATAAAAAAGATGATCTTAGGCCGAGTACATAGATACCAAACACGACATGCTTTAAAATTTCGCACAAACGCGCATTGGCGACAAACTACATACATTTTTAAAAGCCTTTAAAAGCATTTACAGGTTACCCCGTTAGATTTACAGAGGAGGTCTACTGCTAAAATTACTGCCCTCGATCTGACCTTCGCGGTGATACCTCACATGCATGGTGCAATTGCTGTTTACATATGACGCTTGCGTTCGCCATTGGGCAAGAGCAGGGCAGGACAGGGGTGCTTTTTTTTTTTTTTTTTTTATTATTAATTTTGCTTTTTTATTTTATTTTTAAACTGTTGCTTCCATATTTATTTATTTTTATCACTTTTATTGTTATCTCAGGGAATGTAAATATCCCCTATGATAGCAATAGGTAATGACAGGTACTCTTTTTTGAAAAAACTGGGGTCTATTGGACCCTAGATCTTTCCTCTGCCCTCAAAGCATCTGACCACACCAAGATCGGTGTGATAAAATGCTTTCCCAATTTCCCAATGGCGCTTTTTATATCCGGGGGGGGGGACATTCCCTCCCACTGCTTGTAAAAGCAGTCCAGAGGCTAATTAGCCACTAGGATTGCTTTTACATGAAAGCCGGCCGCTGGCTGAAAAGAATGATACCAAGATGATACCTAAACCCGCAGGCATCATTCTGGTATAAACATTCAAAGTCCAGCAACATACCAGTACGTTGCTGGTCCTTGTTGGACATGTATTGTAATCTTTTTTTTCATGCAGCCTGTTGGCTGAACGAAAAAAAAAGATTGATCGGTGGGTATGCCCACCATTAGAATACCGCCCTTCATCCACCCACTTCTAATGATGGGCATACATGCACCATTTATATATGCCGAAGCATGGGGGCATCTTCTCGCAAAAGTTATGCCGCGTACACATGGTCAGACTTTTCCACGGGCAAGCCTCCGTCGGAATTTCGACCGTATGTACGTGGCATTAGGAGCAAAATCGCTCCTCCGCTCCTCTGCCCCTGCTGCCCCAATGCTTCGGCATATATGCTTTTTTTTTTTAACTGTGGTGGTGAAATCACCTCCTACAGCACTGGAGTCGCAGGGATCAGGCCTGTCTCTGCGAACGCTGCAGTAATGTGTGTTGTGTTTTGCAAGTGACAGTGATCGATCGATACTGCACTTCGGTGGCCTGGGCTGGACGGAGGGGCAAAACGCAGGTGCTAGCAGGTATCTGGGCTGATCCCGCTAACACTGCGTTTTTGGGAACCCTAAACTGCTGGGGACGCTAGTATAAATCTGATCAGATCAGATAGTGAGCTGATCAGATACTATACCACTAAGGGGGGTGTATGCTTCACGTGTGGGTGTTAGCGCTACTGGCACTAACCTGACGCTGCCTGGGGTGTGACTCAGACCCTCTCTGACGCTAAAACCTAATTGATATCACCCGCCGGGCGATCAGGGGGTTAAACCTTTATTGGGTTATATACGGCGGGTGCCCTGACACTATAAAAAGCAAACTAACTAACCAGCGTCACCCGTAACACTTATATGATGATCACTGGTGAAAGGGTTAACTAGGGGCAATTAGGGGGTCAAAACCTTTATTAGGTAATATATGGGGGTACCTGACGCTATATAAAAACCTGACGGCGAACCTAAAAAAAAATTACTGGCTACCTATCGGCATCACCGACACTAAGACAATGATCATAAAAACGATTGCTTAGCGACAGTGGTGATAGGGGGTGAAAGGGTTACCTGGGGGGCGATCAGGGGGTTAAACCTTTATTAGATAATATATGGGGGTACCTGACGCTATAAAAACCTGCGGCGAACCTAAAAAAAATTACTGGCTACCGATCAGCATCACCGACGCTAAGACATCGATCAGAAAAATGATCGCATAGTGACGGCGGTGCTAGGGGTGAAAGGGTTACCTGGGGGGTGATCAAGGGGGTTAAACCTTTATTAGGTAATATATGGGGGTACCCGACGCTATAAAAACCTGCGGCGAACCTAAAAAAAATTACTGGCTACCGATCAGCATCGCCGACGCTAAGACATCGATCAGAAAAATTATCGCTTAGTGACAGTGGTGATAGGGGGTGAAAGCGTTACCTGGGGGGGCGATCAAGGGGGTTAAACCTTTATTAGGTAATATATGGGGGTACCCGACGCTATAAAAACCTGCGGCGAACCTAAAAAAAATTACTGGCTACCGATCAGCATCACCGACGCTAAGACATCGATCAGAAAAATGATCGCATAGCGACGGCGGTGCTAGGGGGTGAAAGGGTTACCTGGGGGTGATCAAGGGGGTTAAACCTTTATTAGGTAATATATGGGGGTACCCGACGCTATAAAAACCTGCGGCGAACCTAAAAAAAATTACTGGCTACCGATCAGCATCGCCGACGCTAAGACATCGATCAGAAAAATTATCGCTTAGTGACAGTGGTGATAGGGGGTGAAAGGGTTACCTGGGGGGCGATCAAGGGGGTTAAACCTTCATTAGGTAATATATGGGGGTACCCGACGCTATAAAAACCTGCGGCGAACCTAAAAAAAATACTGGCTACCGATCAGCATCACCGACGCTAAGACATCGATCAGAAAAATGATTGCTTAGTGACGGCGGTGCTAGGGGGTGAAAGGGTTATCTGGGGGGTGATCAAGGGGTTAAACCTTTATTAGGGGGGGTTAGGGGGCTACACTGGACCTAAAACTAAATGTAGTGACACTTTTACAGTCACAAATGTCACTGATTGCAGTGATCACTAAATAAATGGGCACTGCAATCAGTGACACTGTGACTGGGGGCTGGGGGGGGGGCTGGGGGGTGATCTGGGGGTGTCTGGGGGGGCGATTTATGTGCCTATGTGTCCTGGTGTCAGTGTGCTGTTTTGTGTACTAACCTGCATCTTCTCCTGTACGGCGCTCGGTATATGTGAGCGCCGCAGGAGAGATGACATCACTTCCTCCTTCCTGGCAGGCAGGGGAAGCTCTCTCATTCGCCGGGAGCGATCGAGAGGGGGTGGCCGGAATCGAACGGCCGTCCCCTCATGCCGGATCGCTCCCGAAGGTAAAACGACCACCCACTGTAAAGAAGGGGGGTCCGATCGGACCCCCCAACTATACAAAGGCAATCACGTATATGTACGTGATTCTGCCTGTCGGTGCCATTCTGCCGACGTATATTTACAGTGGGCGGTCGTTAAGTGGTTAAGTAATTCATGTTGTTATGACTAGGCACTCCCAGATCACTGCTTTATGAGAACACAGAAAGAGGGAGACCTGGGGGCTATCTTTTGTTGTGTTTTATACCTTGGTTGTAATGGGACAAACTGGTTAAATCTGTAAGAGATCCTCCAAAAAGGACTACTTTCCAATTTCCAGGTCTAGATGGTTTTGGAACATATAGAAAATGTCTAGCGTGTAGGACATTTAAAAGGGGTTTTAGGGAAGAGAAAAGAGTTTGTAGTCACAGCCACAGGACAAAGAATTAAGATTAAGGACTTTATTTGTTGTAATTCAGAAAGAGTTATTTACATGATTGAATGTCCATGTGGCTTTCAATTTGTAGGTCAAACGTCCAGAAGTTTAGCGACTAGAATCAGAGAGCACATGAATAATATCAGAAAAGGCTCTGACAAATATAGTGTTTCACAACTTTTTAAGCTCATGCACCATCGTGACCCGAGTCTATTATCCTTCTGGGGGATTGAAAAAGTTCATAAACATTGGAGAGGGTAGAATTTTAGTAGAACGCTTATGCCTCGTACACACGATCAGTTTTCCCTACAAGAAAAGTGTGATGTAAGCCTTTTGTTAGGAATTCTGACCATGTGTATGCTCCATCACACTTTTTCTGTGAGAATTTCTGCCAAGAAAAGATTGAGAGCAGGATCTCAATTTTCGTGACAGGAAAAATTCCTTTCGGGAATCGCGGTTGTCTGTATGCAATTACGACGCAAAAAAAAACATGCATGCTTAGAATCAAGCAGAAGAGCCGAACTGCCTATTGAACCTCATTGATCTTGGCTCGTCGTACGTGTTGTACGTCACCGCGTTCTTGACGTTCGGAATTTCAGCCAAGATTTGAGAGACCGTGTGTATGCAACACAAGTTTGAGCCGTTTTCCTGCTGAAAAAAACCCCACGGTTTTCCTGTTGGAAAAACTGATCGTGTGTACAGGGCATTAGTCATATGGAATCCTGGTGGATTTATACCACTAAGGTTTTAGCACCAGGAGGCCTGAATATTGAATTTGATTTAAATTGTTTTATTAATAACTCCTAAGTTTTGCATCTATTTGCTGCACTTTTGCCTCTTTTGATTCTCCCTGACTTTACCTTTATAGAGATATTCCACCTTTCTTTCTTAACCACTTAAGCCCCGGACCATTTGGTAGCTAAAGGACCAGAGGTGTTTTCAGAATTTGGCACTGCGCTGCTTTAACTGGAAATTGTGCGGACATACAATGTTGTACCCAAACAAAATTTGCGTCCTTTTCTTCCCACAAATAGAGCTTTCTTTTAACCACTTTGCGCCCGGGCCATATGAAAAAGACGTCCGCAAAGCGGTCGTCAATTGCTGATAGGACGTCTATGGACGTCCTCCCATTTACTTCCGCGATGCGCGCCACCGCGGGCGCGCATCGGGGAAAAGCTGTGCCCGCCGAGTCAGGCGGGTGCCGATGCGCGTGCCTGGCGGCCGCGATGTCCGCCAGGTACGAGCGATCGGCTGTCACAGATCCACGTCCTGTCAGGGAGAGGAGACGGATGGTGTGTCCCTTGTACATAGGGACAACCATCAGTCACCTCCCCCAGTCAGTCCCCTCCCCCCACAGTAAGAACATCTAGCAGGGAACATATTAACCCCTTGATCGCCCCCTAGTGGTTAACCCCTTCCCTGCCAGTCACATTTATACAGTAATCAGTGCATATTTATAGCACTGTTTGCTGTATAAATGTGAATGGTCCCAAAAATGTGTCAAAAGTGTCAGATGTGTCCGCCATAATGTCACAGTCACAAAAAAAAATCGCAGATCGATGCCATTACTAGTAAAAAAATAAATAAAAAAATAATTTAAAAAAAATCATAATTCTTTTCCCTATTTTGTAGGCGCTATAACTTTTGCGCAAACCAATCACTATACGCTTATTGCGGTTTTTTTTTTTTTACCTAAAATATGTAGAATACGTATCGGCCTAAACTGAGGAAAAAAATTGTTTTTTTTAAAAAAAAATGGGATATTAATTATAGCAAAAATTCTAAAAATATTGTGTTTTTTTCAAAATTGTCGCTCTATTTTTGTTTATAGCGCAAAAAATAAAAAACGCAGAAATTATCAAATACCACCAAAAGAAAGCTCTATTTGTGGGAAAAAAAGGACGTCAATTTTGTTTGGGAGCCACGTCACACGACTGCGCAATTGTCATTCAAAGCGTGACAGTGCTGAAACCTGAAATTATGCCTGGGCAGGAAGGGGGTTATGTGCCCAGTTGTCAAGTGGTTAATGGTATTTGATTGCCTCTGTGATTTTTATTTTTTGCGATATAAACGGAAAAAGACTGAAAATTTTGAAAAAAAATGATATTTTCTACTTTTTGTTATAAGAAAAATCGAATAAACTCAATTTTAGTCATACATTTAGGCCAAAATGTATTCAGCCACATGTCTTTAGTAAAAAAAATGTCAATAAGCGTATATTTATTGGTTTTCACAAAAGTTATAGCGTCTACAAACTAGGGTACATTTTCTGGAATTTACACAGCTTTTAATTTATGACTGCCTATCTCATTTCTTGAGGTGCTAAAATGGCAGGGCAGTACAAAACCCCCCAAATGACCCCATTTTGGAAAGTAGACATCCCAAGGAAATTGCTGAGAGGCATGTTGAGCCCATTGAATATTTTTTTTTTTGTCTCAAGTGATTGAATAATGACTAAAAAAAAATAAAAAATTACAAAAAGCTGTCACTAAATGATATATTGCTCACACATGCCATGGTTATATGTAGAATTGCACCCCAAAATACATTTTGCTGCTTCTCCTGAGTACGGGATACCACATGTGTGGGACTTTTTGGGACCCTAGCCGCGTACGGGCCCCCGAAAACCAAGCACCGCCTTCAGGATTTCTAAGGGCACAAATTTTTGATTTCACTCCTCACTACCTATCACAGTTTCGAAGGCCATAAAATGCCAAAATAGCACAAAACCCCCCCAAATGACCCCATTTTGGAAAGTAGACACCCCAAGCTATTTGCTGAGAGGCATGGTGAGTATTTTACAGCTCTTATTTGTTTTTGAAAATGAAGAAAGAAAATATTTTTTTTTTTTCAATTTTCAAAACTTTGTGACAAAAAGCGAGATCTGCAAAATACTCACCATACCTCTCAGCAAATTGCTTGGGGTGTCTACTTTCCAAAATAGGGTCATTTGGGGGGGGGGGGTTGTGCCATCTGGGCATTCCATGGCCTCCGAAACTGTGATAGGCAGTGAGGAGTGAAATCAAAAATTTACACCCTTAGAAAGACTGAAGGCGGTGCTTGGTTTTGGGGTCCCGTACGCGGCTAGGCTCCCAAAAAGTCTCACACATTTGGTATCCCCGTACTCCGGAGAAGCAACAGAAAGTATTTTGGGGTGTAATTCCACATATGCCCATGGCATGTTTGAGCAATATATCATTTAGTGACAACTTTGTGCAAAAAAAATAAAAATAAAAAATAAATTGTCTTTTTTCCGCAACTTGTGTCAACATATAAAATATTCAATGGACTCGACATGCCTCTCAGTATATAGCTTGGGGTGTCTACTTTCCAAAATTGGGTCATTTGGGGGGGGTTTTGAACTGTCCTGGCATTTTATACACAACATTAGGAAGCTTACATCCACTCTTCTAACCACTTGAAGACAAAGCCCTTTCTGACACTTTTTGTTTACATTAAAACATATTTTTTTTGCAAGAAAATTATGTTGAACCCCCAAACATTATATATTTTTTTAAAGCAAAGGCCCTACAGATTAAAATAGTGGTTGTTGCATTTTTTTTCCACACAGTATTTGCGCAGCGATTTTTTAAAAGCATTTTTTGGGGAAAAAATACACTTTTTTTAATTTTAATGCACTAAAACACACTATATTGCCCAAATGTTTGATGAAATAAAAAAGATGATCTTAGGCCGAGTACATAGATACCAAACACGACATGCTTTAAAATCTCGCACAAACGCGCATTGGCGACAAACTACATACATTTTTAAAAGCTTTTAAAAGCCTTTACAGGTTACCACGTTAGATTTATAGAGGAGGTCTACTGCTAAAATGACTGCCCTCGATCTGACCTTCGCGGTGATACCTCACATGCATGGTGCAATTGCTGTTTACATATGACGCCAGACCGACGCTTGTGTTCGCCATTGCGCAAGAGCAGGGCAGGACAGGGGTGTTTTTTTTTGTTTTTTTTTTTTTATTATTAATTTTGCTTTTTTATTTTATTTTTAAAATGTTCCTTCCATATTTTTTTTTTTTTATCATTTTTATTGTTATCTCAGGGAATGTAAATATCCCCTATGATAGCAATAGGTAGTGACAGGTACTCTTTTTTTGAAAAAACTGGGGTCTATTAGACCCTAGATCTTTCCTCTGCCCTCAAAGCATCTGACCACACCAAGATCGGTGTGATAAAATGCTTTCCCAATTTCCCAATGGCGCTTTTTATATCCGGGGGGACATTCCCTCCCACTGCTTGTAAAAGCAGTCCAGAGGCTAATTAGCCACTAGGATTGCTTTTACATGAAAGCCGGCCGCTGGCTGAAAAGAATGATACCAAGATGATACCTAAACCCGCAGGCATAAATCTGGTATAACCATTCAAAGTCCAGCAACATACCAGTATGTTGCTGGTCCTTGTTGGACATGTATTGTAATCTTTTTTTTCATGCAGCCTGTTGGCTGAACGAAAAAGGAGATTGATCGGTGGGTATGCCCACCATTAGAATACCGCCCTTCATTCACCCACTTCTAATGATGGGCATACATGCACCATTTATATATGCCGAAGCATGGGGGCATCCTCCCGCAAAAGTTATGCCACACACACATGGTCGGACTTTTTCATGGGCAAGCCTCCGTCGGAATTTCGACCGTATGTACGCGGCATTAGGAGCAAAATCGCTCCTCCGCCCCTGCTGCCCCAATGCTTCGGCATATATGCTTTTTTTTTTTAACTGTGGTGGTGAAATCACCTCCTACAGCACTGGAGTCGCAGGGATCAGGCCTGTCTCTGCGAACGCTGCAGTTATGTGTGTTGTGTTTTGTAAGTGACAGTGATCGATCGATACTGCACTTGGGTGGCCTGGGCTGGATGGAGGGGCAAAACGCAGGTGCTAGCAGGCATCTGGGCTGATCCCGCTAACACTGCGTTTTTGGGAACCCTAAACTGCTAGGGACGCTAGTATAGATCTGATCAGATCAGATATTGATCTGTTCAGATACTATACCACTAAGGGAGGTGTATGCTTCACGCGTGGGTGTTAGCGTTACTGGCACTAACCTGACACTGCCTGGGGCGACGCAGACCCTCTCTGACGCTAAAACCTAATTGATATCACCCGCCGGGCGATTAGGGGGTTAAACCTTTATTGGGTTATATACGGCGGGTGCCCTGACACTATAAAAAGCAAACTAACTAACCAGCGTCACCCGTAACACTTATATGGTGATCACTGGTGAAAGGGTTAAATAGGGGCAATCAGGGGGTTAAACCTTTATTAGGTAATATATGGGGGCACCCGACGCTATAAAAACCTGCGGCGAACCTAATTAAAATAACTGGCTACCTATCGGCATCACCGACACTAAGACAGCGATCAGAAAAACGATTGCTTAGTGACACTGGCAAAATGGGGTGAAAGGGTTACCTGGGGGGTGATCAAGGGGTTAAACCTATATTAGGTAATATATGGGGGTACCCGACGCTATAAAAACCTGCGGCGAACCTAAAAAAAATAACTGGCTACCTATCGGCATCACCGACACTAAGACAGCGATCAGAAAAATGATCGCTTAGTGACACGGGTGAAAGGGTTACCTGGGGGGGCGATCAAGGGGTTAAACCTTTATTAGGTAATATATGGGGGTACCCGACACTATAAAAACCTGCGGCAAACCTAAAAAAAAAACTGGTTACCTATCAGCATCACCGACACTAAACCAGCGATCAGAAAAACGATTGCTTAGTGACGGCGGTGCTAGGGGGTGAAAGGGTTACCTGGGGGGCGATCAAGGGGTTAAACCTTTATTAGGGAGGGTTAGGGGGCTACACTGGACCTAAAACTAACTGCCATGACACTTTTACAGTCACAAATGTCACTGATTGCAGTGATCAGTAAATAAATGGTCACTGCAATCAGTGACACTGTAACTGGGGGCTGGGGGGTGATCTGGGGGTGTCTGGGGGGGCCTGGGGGGCGATAATGTGCCTATGTGTGCTGGTGTTAGTGTAGTGTTTGTGCACTAACCTCTGTGTCTTCTCTCATGCGGCGTTCGGTATATGTGAGCGCCGCATGAGGGATGACATCACTTCCTCCAGCCTGTGTAAACATTACACAGGCAGAGGAAGCATTTGATTCGCCAGGAGCGATCGCGAGGGGGTGGCCAGAATTGAATGGTGGCCCCCTCATCACGGATAGCTCCCGAAGCGATCCCGGCCACTCACTGTACCGGAGGGGGGTCTGATTGGACCCCCCAGCCATACGAAGGAAGGGACGTACTGGTACGTGATTGTGCCTGTCCGTGCCATTCTGCCGACGTATATTTACAGTGGGCGGTCGTTAAGTGGTTAATAGATGTATATCTTTTTTTATATATATATTTTACACATTTTGTATATAGATTTTATATGGATATAGTTATAAAAATATCTTAGTATTGGTTAATGTTGGCCATTAGGGATGAGCTTCGTGTTCGAGTCGAACATACGTTCGACTCGAACATTGGCTGTTCGATCGTTCGACGAAGATCGAACGATTTGGGCCGTTCGCGCCAAATTCGAGTGACGCGAACGGCCCACAATGCACTACGTCATCGCAGTGTCATCCAGGCGCTGTGATTGGCCAAGCATGCACTGTGACCCCGCATGCTTGGCCAATCACAGCGCCGGCAGCGAGGAGAGCAATGATTGGCCACAGGCAGGATGCCTGTGGCCAATTATTGCTGAGGGTGTTTAGTACACGCCCCACACTATAAAAGGCCGCCAGCACGGCGGCCTAGTGTAGTGTGTTCCGGAGCAGGGATAGAGTAGCATAGGCAGGGACAGTGACTGTTATTTCTTTCTTGCTTAACCTGGATTCCTTTAGTTTAGGGAAAGAGAAGGATAGGTAGGGAGAGTGTCAGTGTGTTTTGTGCTTCTGCTATAGTGTGCTTAAAAAAAAACATTTATTCTAGGGACAGAAAACTCTAGGTAGGGACAGTGTCAGTTTCTTTCACTCTGCAAGTCCTTGTTTCCAGGGACCTGGAAGGACAGTGAGTGAATTGTCCTTTTGCTATATTGTGATTAAAAAAAACATTTATTCTAGGGACAGAAAACTCTAGGTAGGGACAGTGTCAGTTTCTTTCACTCTGCAAGTCCTTGTTTCCAGGGACCTGGAAGGACAGTGAGTGAATTGTCCTTTTGCTATATTGTGATTAAAAAAAACATTTATTCTAGGGACAGAAAACTCTAGGTAGGGACAGTGTCAGTTTCTTTCACTCTGCAAGTCCTTGTTTCCAGGGACCTGGAAGGACAGTGAGTGAATTGTCCTTTTGCTATATTGTGATTAAAAAAAACATTTATTCTAGGGACAGAAAACTCTAGGTAGGGACAGTGTCAGTTTCTTTCACTCTGCAAGTCCTTGTTTCCAGGGACCTGGAAGGACAGTGAGTGAATTGTCCTTTTGCTATATTGTGATTAAAAAAAACATTTTTTTCTAGGGACAGAAAACTGTAGGTAGGGAGAGTATTTTTTTTCTTTCACTCTGCAAGTCCTTGTTTCCAGGGACCTGTAAGGACAGTGAGTTAATTGTCCTTGTGCTATATTGTGCTGAAAAAAACATTTATTCCAGGGACAGAAAACTCTAGGTAGGGACAGTGTCAGTTTCTTTCACTCTGCAAGTCCTTGTTTCCAGGGACCTGGAAGGACAGTGAGTGAATTGTCCTTTTGCTATATTGTGATTAAAAAAAACATTTTTTTCTAGGGACAGAAAACTGTAGGTAGGGAGAGTGTTTTTTTTCTTTCACTCTGCAAGTCCTTGTTTCCAGGGACCTGTAAGGACAGTGAGTTAATTTTCCTTGTGCTATATTGTGATTAAAAAAAACATTTATTCTAGGGACAGAAAACTCTAGGTAGGGACAGTGTCAGTTTCTTTCACTCTGCAAGTCCTTGTTTCCAGGGACCTGGAAGGACAGTGAGTGAATTGTCCTTTTGCTATATTGTGATTAAAAAAAACATTTATTCTAGGGACAGAAAACTCTAGGTAGGGACAGTGTCAGTTTCTTTCACTCTGCAAGTCCTTGTTTCCAGGGACCTGGAAGGACAGTGAGTGAATTGTCCTTTTGCTATATTGTGATTAAAAAAAACATTTTTTTCTAGGGACAGAAAACTGTAGGTAGGGAGAGTATTTTTTTTCTTTCACTCTGCAAGTCCTTGTTTCCAGGGACCTGTAAGGACAGTGAGTTAATTGTCCTTGTGCTATATTGTGCTGAAAAAAACATTTATTCCAGGGACAGAAAACTCTAGGTAGGGACAGTGTCAGTTTCTTTCACTCTGCAAGTCCTTGTTTCCAGGGACCTGGAAGGACAGTGAGTGAATTGTCCTTTTGCTATATTGTGATTAAAAAAAACATTTTTTTCTAGGGACAGAAAACTGTAGGTAGGGAGAGTATTTTTTTTCTTTCACTCTGCAAGTCCTTGTTTCCAGGGACCTGTAAGGACAGTGAGTTAATTTTCCTTGTGCTATATTGTGATTAAAAAAAACATTTATTCTAGGGACAGAAAACTCTAGGTAGGGACAGTGTCAGTTTCTTTCACTCTGCAAGTCCTTGTTTCCAGGGACCTGGAAGGACAGTGAGTGAATTGTCCTTTTGCTATATTGTGATTAAAAAAAACATTTTTTTCTAGGGACAGAAAACTGTAGGTAGGGAGAGTATTTTTTTTCTTTCACTCTGCAAGTCCTTGTTTCCAGGGACCTGTAAGGACAGTGAGTTAATTGTCCTTGTGCTATATTGTGCTGAAAAAAACATTTATTCCAGGGACAGAAAACTCTAGGTAGGGACAGTGTCAGTTTCTTTCACTCTGCAAGTCCTTGTTTCCAGGGACCTGGAAGGACAGTGAGTGAATTGTCCTTTTGCTATATTGTGATTAAAAAAAACATTTATTCTAGGGACAGAAAACTCTAGGTAGGGACAGTGTCAGTTTCTTTCACTCTGCAAGTCCTTGTTTCCAGGGACCTGGAAGGACAGTGAGTGAATTGTCCTTTTGCTATATTGTGATTAAAAAAAACATTTTTTTCTAGGGACAGAAAACTGTAGGTAGGGAGAGTATTTTTTTTCTTTCACTCTGCAAGTCCTTGTTTCCAGGGACCTGTAAGGACAGTGAGTTAATTGTCCTTGTGCTATATTGTGCTGAAAAAAACATTTATTCCAGGGACAGAAAACTCTAGGTAGGGACAGTGTCAGTTTCTTTCACTCTGCAAGTCCTTGTTTCCAGGGACCTGGAAGGACAGTGAGTGAATTGTCCTTTTGCTATATTGTGATAAAAAAAAACATTTTTTTCTAGGGACAGAAAACTGTAGGTAGGGAGAGTGTTTTTTTTCTTTCACTCTGCAAGTCCTTGTTTCCAGGGACCTGTAAGGACAGTGAGTTAATTTTCCTTGTGCTATATTGTGATTAAAAAAAACATTTATTCTAGGGACAGAAAACTCTAGGTAGGGACAGTGTCAGTTTCTTTCACTCTGCAAGTCCTTGTTTCCAGGGACCTGGAAGGACAGTGAGTGAATTGTCCTTTTGCTATATTGTGATTAAAAAAAACATTTTTTTCTAGGGACAGAAAACTGTAGGTAGGGAGAGTATTTTTTTTCTTTCACTCTGCAAGTCCTTGTTTCCAGGGACCTGTAAGGACAGTGAGTTAATTTTCCTTGTGCTATATTGTGATTAAAAAAAACATTTATTCTAGGGACAGAAAACTCTAGGTAGGGACAGTGTCAGTTTCTTTCACTCTGCAAGTCCTTGTTTCCAGGGACCTGGAAGGACAGTGAGTGAATTGTCCTTTTGCTATATTGTGATTAAAAAAAACATTTTTTTCTAGGGACAGAAAACTGTAGGTAGGGAGAGTGTTTTTTTTCTTTCACTCTGCAAGTCCTTGTTTCCAGGGACCTGTAAGGACAGTGAGTTAATTTTCCTTGTGCTATATTGTGATTAAAAAAAACATTTATTCTAGGGACAGAAAACTCTAGGTAGGGACAGTGTCAGTTTCTTTCACTCTGCAAGTCCTTGTTTCCAGGGACCTGGAAGGACAGTGAGTGAATTGTCCTTTTGCTATATTGTGATTAAAAAAAACATTTATTCTAGGGACAGAAAACTCTAGGTAGGGACAGTGTCAGTTTCTTTCACTCTGCAAGTCCTTGTTTCCAGGGACCTGGAAGGACAGTGAGTGAATTGTCCTTTTGCTATATTGTGATTAAAAAAAACATTTTTTTCTAGGGACAGAAAACTGTAGGTAGGGAGAGTATTTTTTTTCTTTCACTCTGCAAGTCCTTGTTTCCAGGGACCTGTAAGGACAGTGAGTTAATTGTCCTTGTGCTATATTGTGCTGAAAAAAACATTTATTCCAGGGACAGAAAACTCTAGGTAGGGACAGTGTCAGTTTCTTTCACTCTGCAAGTCCTTGTTTCCAGGGACCTGGAAGGACAGTGAGTGAATTGTCCTTTTGCTATATTGTGATAAAAAAAAACATTTTTTTCTAGGGACAGAAAACTGTAGGTAGGGAGAGTGTTTTTTTTCTTTCACTCTGCAAGTCCTTGTTTCCAGGGACCTGTAAGGACAGTGAGTTAATTTTCCTTGTGCTATATTGTGATTAAAAAAAACATTTATTCTAGGGACAGAAAACTCTAGGTAGGGACAGTGTCAGTTTCTTTCACTCTGCAAGTCCTTGTTTCCAGGGACCTGGAAGGACAGTGAGTGAATTGTCCTTTTGCTATATTGTGATTAAAAAAAACATTTTTTTCTAGGGACAGAAAACTGTAGGTAGGGAGAGTATTTTTTTTCTTTCACTCTGCAAGTCCTTGTTTCCAGGGACCTGTAAGGACAGTGAGTTAATTGTCCTTGTGCTATATTGTGCTGAAAAAAACATTTATTCCAGGGACAGAAAACTCTAGGTAGGGACAGTGTCAGTTTCTTTCACTCTGCAAGTCCTTGTTTCCAGGGACCTGGAAGGACAGTGAGTGAATTGTCCTTTTGCTATATTGTGATAAAAAAAAACATTTTTTTCTAGGGACAGAAAACTGTAGGTAGGGAGAGTGTTTTTTTTCTTTCACTCTGCAAGTCCTTGTTTCCAGGGACCTGTAAGGACAGTGAGTTAATTTTCCTTGTGCTATATTGTGATTAAAAAAAACATTTATTCTAGGGACAGAAAACTCTAGGTAGGGACAGTGTCAGTTTCTTTCACTCTGCAAGTCCTTGTTTCCAGGGACCTGGAAGGACAGTGAGTGAATTGTCCTTTTGCTATATTGTGATTAAAAAAAACATTTTTTTCTAGGGACAGAAAACTGTAGGTAGGGAGAGTGTTTTTTTTCTTTCACTCTGCAAGTCCTTGTTTCCAGGGACCTGTAAGGACAGTGAGTTAATTTTCCTTGTGCTATATTGTGATTAAAAAAAACATTTATTCTAGGGACAGAAAACTCTAGGTAGGGACAGTGTCAGTTTCTTTCACTCTGCAAGTCCTTGTTTCCAGGGACCTGGAAGGACAGTGAGTGAATTGTCCTTTTGCTATATTGTGATTAAAAAAAACATTTTTTTCTAGGGACAGAAAACTGTAGGTAGGGAGAGTATTTTTTTTCTTTCACTCTGCAAGTCCTTGTTTCCAGGGACCTGTAAGGACAGTGAGTTAATTGTCCTTGTGCTATATTGTGCTGAAAAAAACATTTATTCCAGGGACAGAAAACTCTAGGTAGGGACAGTGTCAGTTTCTTTCACTCTGCAAGTCCTTGTTTCCAGGGACCTGGAAGGACAGTGAGTGAATTGTCCTTTTGCTATATTGTGATTAAAAAAAACATTTTTTTCTAGGGACAGAAAACTGTAGGTAGGGAGAGTGTTTTTTTTCTTTCACTCTGCAAGTCCTTGTTTCCAGGGACCTGTAAGGACAGTGAGTTAATTTTCCTTGTGCTATATTGTGATTAAAAAAAACATTTTTTCTAGGGACAGAAAACTGTAGGTAGGGAGAGTGTTTTTTTTCTTTCACTCTGCAAGTCCTTGTTTCCAGGGACAGAGAAGGACACCTGAAGGTAGCCCTTATTGCTTTTTTCCCATCTCCCTGCAGGCCATCTATTAGAATGTCTGGAAGGCAAACAAGGAGAGGCAGACAGTCAGGAGGCAATAAAAGAGGGCAAGCAGGCTCTGTGTCTGGGGGCAACAGTGCTGGTCGTGGACGCGGTGCATTGTCATCAGCACATGGCCATGGGACACGCTTGTCCTTCTTTTCGGCAGCTGGACATGTTGAGCCACATCATGCCGAAGACTTGGTAGAGTGGATGACCAAGCCCTCCTCCTCCTCCTCATCCTCTCTCACCCAGGCTCAGGGTACTGGAAAAGCAGCTGCCAAAGCGTCGTCTTCCCTGGTATCAATGTCAGACAAATCATCAGTCACTCCTTCCCTAGACCCACCATGTCCTCCTCCTGAGGAGTCCCCCGAACTGTTTCAGCACAGTGTTGGGTACATGCTCCAGGAGGATGCCCAGCGTTTCGAAGGGTCTGATGATGAAACCCAGCTAGAGGAAGGCAGTAGCGTGAGAGCAGACAGAGGGGATGCTCAAGAAGGACACCAATCTGGCAGTCATGTTCCAGCAGCTGCAGCATACTGCCAGATTGGCTCCAGTGATGAGGAGGGAGGGGATGATGAGGTCAATGACTCCACGTGGGTGCCTAATAGGAGAGAGGAGGAGGATGAGGAGGAGGCACATCTCCAACGAGGCAGGATGCCCTTTGGTGGCCAGCGTAAGGGCAGTACACCGACGGAATCACACCGCAGAGCTCCGCCTGTGCAGGGCGCTGCCTCTGCCCGTCATTCAAAAAGTTCTTTGGTGTGGGCCTTTTTTGAGGCTAGTGCATCAGATCGCACAGCTGCTGTTTGCAACATATGTCTCAAGCGTATATCGCGTGGCCAAAACATCAGCCGCTTGGGTACCACATGCCTGACCAGACATATGTTGACCTGCCATGCAGCTCGTTGGCAAGCCTACCTCAAAGACCCACACCAAAGAACAAAGCGGACCTCTCCTTGCACCGCATCAGCTGGGATCTCCAACCCCACTATAACTTCAGTCCTCTCTGAAACATGCACTGAGAGGAATGAAGGTGTAGAATTAGGTGTGTCACAGCCAAGTACTTGCGCCCACTCTGCTAGCAGTACACCGACGTCCGATTCTAGCAGGCAAATTTCCCTGCCCCAGCTGCTGGACCGTCGAAAGAAGTTCACTCCCAGCCATCCACATGCCCAGCGGTTGAATGCTAGCTTGGCTAAATTGCTAGCGCTTCAACTGCTGCCTTTTCAGTTGGTAGACTCGGCCCCCTTCCGTGAGTTTGTGCAATGTGCGGTTCCTCAGTGGCAGGTTCCCAAACGCCACTTTTTCTCACGGAAGGCTATTCCGGCTCTCTACCGGCATGTGGAAGGCAATGTCTTGGCCTCGCTGGACAGGGCGGTCAGCGGTAAGGTGCATATTACCGCTGACTCATGGTCCAGCAGGCATGGACAGGGACGTTACCTTTCTTTCACGGCCCATTGGGTCACTCTTTTGGCAGCTGGGAAGGATTCAGGACAAGGTGCAGTAGTGTTGGAGGTTGTCCCACCGCCACGCCTCCAAAATGCTACTACTGGTTGTGACACACCTCTCTCCTCCACCCCCTCCTCTTCTTCTTCCTCCATGGCCTCTTCCTGTGGTTTGTCCTATGAACCAGCGGTGCTCCGTAGCCGTTCACGGGGCTACGCAAGTACGCAGGCAAAAAGATGCCATGCCGTGCTTGCGCTGGTGTGTTTGGGGGACAGAAGCCACACTGGGGCAGAGGTCCTGTCTGCTCTGCAGGGCCAGGCCGAGAGGTGGTTGACGCCACGCCAGCTTAAGCCAGGAATGGTGGTTTGCGACAATGGCACCAACCTCCTCTCCGCCCTCCGACAGGGACAACTGACCCATGTGCCCTGTGTGGCTCACGTCCTTAACCTGGTGGTGCAGCGGTTCTTGGGCAGGTACCCGGGCTTACAGGATGTCCTGAGGCAGGCCAGGAAAGTCTGTGTGCATTTCCGCAGATCTTATAATGCCAGTGCTCGCCTGGCTGAGCTGCAAAAGGAGTTGAACCTGCCCAAGAACCGCCTTATATGTGACATGCCCACCAGGTGGAACTCAACGTTGGCCATGCTGCAGCGGCTGCACACGCAGCAGAGGGCCATCAATGAGTACCTGTGCGACTACGGCACCAGGACAGGGTCAGGGGAGCTTGGTTTTTTTTCTCCACGCCAGTGGGGCATGATCAGGGATGCATGCACTGTCCTGGCACCATTTGAGGAGGCCACGAGGATGGTGAGCAGTGACAGTGCATGCATCAGTGACACTGTACCTCTTGTCCACCTGTTGGAGCACACGCTGCGTGGAATAATGGACAGGGCACTTGAGGCAGAACAGAGGCAGGAAGAGGAGGACTTCCTTGCCTCTCAAGGCCCCCTTTACCCAAACAGTGTTCCTTCTGTCCCACCCATCGCACAGGAAGAGGAGGAGGAGGAGGAGGAGGAGGAGGATTGTGTCAGCATGGAGGTGGAGGCTGGCACTCAGCATCATCAGCAGCAGTCTTTTAGGGATGATTTACAGTCCCAAGAAACCAGTGGACTTGTACGTGGCTGGGAGGAGGTGGCTGCGGATCATGTCGTCCTTAGTGACCCAGAGGACTCCGGAGCGAATGCCTCAGCAAACCTACGCTGCATGGCCTCCCTGATCCTGCAAAGTCTGCGGAAGGATCCTCGTATTCTTCGGATCAAGGAGAGGGACCATTACTGGCTGGCCACTCTCCTTGATCCACGGTACAAGGGTAAGGTTGCGGACCTTATGTTACCGTCGCAGAGGGAGCAGAGGATGAGACAACTCCGGGAGGCCTTGCAGAAAGGTCTGTGCAACGCGTTCCCAGAGACTGGGAGGTTGCAAACTCCTGGTCCTGGACAACGAGTTGCTGAGGCTTCGGCCAGTCAAAGAAGGAGCGGTGGGGAAGGTGGCCGTCTGACCGATGCGTTCAGACAATTCTTTAGTCCGCAGCCCCAAAGTATGATTGGTTCCAGCAACCATCGCCAGCGTCTGATAAACATGGTGCAGGAATATCTAGGGGCAAGGTCAGACTTGGACACCTTCCCCACCGAAAATCCTCTGGCTTACTGGGTCTTGAGGATGGATCACTGGCCAGAGCTTGCACAGTATGCAATTGAGCTACTGGCCTGTCCTGCATCCAGCGTTCTTTCGGAACGCACATTCAGTGCTGCTGGAGGATTTGTCACGGATCACAGGGTGCGCCTGTCCACCGACTCGGTTGATCGACTGACTTTCATCAAGATGAACCAGTCTTGGATCACCACCAGCTACCACACACCTGATGCTGATATAACAGACTAATTGATTTTAAAATGTCACATCCCTTCAAGACTGATGCTGATGCTGAGTGCCTGTGCTGTTATATTGACTGCCTATCCTCCTCCTCCGAGTCCTCAATGATACGATTGATGATGATAGCTTGGAAGATCATTTTTGTTTATGGGTGCCGCCACCAGTGCCTAACGCCCAATTTTTCAGCCCCTGTTTAACAGTGGCGTGTAATTACAATTTTTGAAGCAATACTTTGCAACAGGGCTCATTGCTGTGCTCCAAGTACAGTATCTGTGAGGAGTTGCAGTGTTGTGCCACCAGTGCCTAAGGCCCAATTTTTCAGCCCCTGTTTAACAGGGGCGTGTCATTACAATTTTTGAAGCAATACTTTGCAACAGGGCTCATTGCTGTGCTCCAAGTACAGTATCTGTGAGGGGTTGCAGTGTTGTGCCACCAGTGCCTAAGGCCCAATTTTTCAGCCCCTGTTCAACAGGGGCATGTAATTACAATTCTTGATCTAATAATTCACAGCAGGGCCCATTGCTGCACCCACCAAGAGTAACTGTCAGGGCTTACAGTGTTGTGGCACCAGCACCACCATCAAAGGCCCAATTTTTACTACCACTGTTCAACAATTATATGTAATTAAAATTCCTGATATAATAGTTGACAGCAGGGCGTTCCAGCACCAACCAAGAGTAACTGTGAGTGCTTACAGTGTTGTGCCAACACCAACAACTAAGGGGCCTATTTCTGCAGAGTATATACGGCAGGTCCCTACTTTCAAACATCCAACTTACAAACGACTCCTACTTGCAAACGCAAGAAGACAACAGGAAGTGAGAGGAAATCTACCACTAGGAAGGAAAATTCTCTCCTGTAAGAATAAATATGGGAGAAAGGTGTCTCCTCTGTACTGATGCTTTATCAGCAATCCTTGTTTCAAGAAAAACACCACATTTCAAAAACAGTTGTCATTGGGACGGAAAGTGAGGTGAAATGTTCTGAACAGGGGCACAGACAGCAAAACAAATGTTACAGGGGTGATAACCCTTACCTATGTTTTCCAAAAAGTTTAAAAATAGATTTTTGGGCTGGAGCTACACTTCAACAATGTACCTGTTCAAAATTACAAACAGATTCTACATAAGAACAAACCTACAGTCCCTGTCTTGTATGCACCGCCTGTATACGGCTGTTCAGAGTATATAGGGCCTTTTTTATTTTATGTGCGGGGTTCCCCTTAATATCCATACAAGACCCAAAGGGGCTGGTAATGGGCTGGGGTGGGGGGGGGGGGGTCATGGGGTAGCTATGCCATTTTTCTTAAAGAATTTCATCCATATTACCGGGACCAGACATTACATTAAAGCCGCAAGCAGTTTTAAATGGCTTTTTTTTCCTTTAGAAGTGTCATTTTGTGCAGGGACAGTTCTAAACACGGGAAACACGTGGCACTTCACAGGCATACTTTAGACACCCCCCAGGTACGATATTTAAAGGAATATTTGACTTTTTTTTTTTCACTTTATGCATCATTAAAATGACTGCTCCCGAAAAACGACCGTTTTTAAAACTTCTTTTTGCATTGATACATGTCCCCTGGTGCAGAACCCGGGTTCCCAAACCCTTTTTAGGACAATAACATGCATAATAGTTGTTAGAATTAGCACTTTAGAATTCGAACGTTCGCATCCATTGTATTTAATAGGGTTCTAATGTTCGTTCGAACTTCCGGTCCGTTCGCGGGTTCTGGTGCGAACCGAACCCGGGGGTGTTCGGCTCATCACTATTGGCCATATGCACAATTGTTTTTTTATTTTTTTTGGAAGACTGGTATATATTTTTGCTCTTGAAACCTATTTTTTATAATTGTTATTTTCACATGTATATACATATATATTTTTATAATGTTTTTATTAGTCCATTGGGGGTGTGAGAAAGATGTTTTGAAATGGGGAAAATATTTGTTGTTGCTTGTAAAATCATTATAGTTCGGCAGACAGCATTATTTTAGCTATATTCTATCAAACCGAAATTGGCAAAATGACGTATTACAATATATATGATAAGTAATTTGACGTGTGTTTAGTACTATGGCTGACTGGTTTACTGGTTGCCGCAGTAACTGGGATCGCATTTACTATAAATACGTGATGATGTTGACAAGTACCCACCCTTTGAGAAAGCCAGCGTCAGTTGTGATAGTGGCCTTGTCAGGAACGGGTTCACCCGTTGGTGGCGCTGTCGGTCTCTTGGATCACAGTACCAGTGTCCACCAGCGGGTGTCTTCCAACACTCAGGACCTGTAGTGAGAGGACTCACCTGCTGGTGGCACTGTTGGATCCTTGGGCCGTAGTACCGGTGTCCACCAGCGGGTGTATCCCGGTAGTGTGGACCAGACAGCACCTCCTGCGCTTAGGTGTTACTTGAGGCCAATTACAGGCTTGGTATCTTATCGCCTTGGTATCTTCTTTGCGCCCTGATCTGTACCTGCTGCCTGAAGACCTGAACCTGTTCCTGAACGTGTTACCTGAGTACCTGATCCTGTATCCCTGTCCTGATCCCTATCCTATCCCACCTGTTACCTTGTATCCCTGCCCTGCAGTCTGATCTGTCCATCCTCTCCCTGTCCGGATGTGATGACCCTGGCCTGGCTTGCATCTGTGATTCTGGAACTGCCCTTTGTTTATCTGCTGATCCTCTGTGCATGACCCTGGCCTGGCTATTGTTTATGATTCTGGTATTTCCCATTTATTGTACATATCTGTCTGTTGTTATTTGTGGGTCTCTGTCTGTTGGTTGATTTTTTGCGTCATATTGGAGGTGGTTGTATTTATATTATTCACTTACCTTAATAAATCATTATATTTTCACTTACATGTGTTTGGTGTTCCTCTGTAGCTAACCACGCAGTTCTGGTCACACCTGGTACATGACAGGCCTCATCATGTAGAGCAGGATTTGGACGCCACCTTGCTGAAACCCGGTGGATGTGTATACCTGATGTATTTTCTATTCCTGGTGGATTTTTATGTAAATTTTCATTGATTTACATGTGAATGAAAATAAGAAGACTCTCTAAAGACATTTGATATTTGTTTTAAACAGCTCATTGGATTGATCTTATAAGTGGACAATCACTTCACTGTTACTGCGGATTATATTTATATTGGCTTGCACAAGTTTTTGATGGTTATAAGTAGCACATCTGACAGGTGGACTTTGGATATTTCTTTTTTTCTTTTGCACAAGTGTCATCTAATTAGAAGCTTTTGCACAGTATGTGTAGTATATTTGGATGCAATACTCATATATTTGTTATATAAATTTATGAACTTTTGCAATTTTTTGTTATATTTATTTATTTTTATATTGATAAATTTTGGTGAATATTTGTCTGAGAGCGTTTCACGATATAATTTGTTTGTTTTGTAACGAGTGGTTGTTTCAGGTACTGTTGCCTTGCTATCATCTCGAACCAGTCTGCCCATTCTCCTCTGACCTCTGACATCTACAAGGCATTTTAGTCCACACAACTGCCGCTCACTGGATATTTTCTCTTTTTCGGACCATTGTCTGTAAACCCTAGGGGTGGTTGTGCATGAAAATATCAGTACAGCGTCCAGCCCATCTGGCACCAACAAACATGCCATGTTCAAAGTCACTTAAATCCCCTTTCTTCCCTATTCTGATGCTCGGTTTAAACTTCAGCAAGTCATCTTCACCACATGTAGATGCCTAAATGCATTGAGTTGCTGACATGTGATTGGCTGATTAGCAATTTGTGTTACCAAGCAATTGAACAGGTGTACCTAATAAAGTGCCCGGTGAGTGTGTATGTATATATATATATATATATATATATATATATATATGTATATATATATTTATTTATATACATTGTATACTCTTTAAGGTTCAGGTTTTAATGCCATTTTTTACCCTAAACACTACTTGTCCCATTTCTTTGTCATACACGTGGCTATTGGTGGGTATACAGCCTAAGCCTAATACAAAGACAATGCATACAATAGACTGTTTACTACTAGTGTAGTAATGTATTTTAAAGAACATGATACATTTTTTTAATGAATTTATCTCACTGAGTGCTTAGTTAATTCTCCAGTGGAATACATAGAGAATTGAGAACCAAGAGAGAACCTATGATGTCTAGTTCAGTGCAAAGCCCAGGTTATTGCAGCCAGGATTAGGAGGGGGTAATATCCCCAAAAGTGTAACAGACACCAATATTCAGGGATCAAGATTTTGTCTTTGGCACTTTGGGCAATGAGCAAAACTGAGATATGGCTTTCTGAGCAAGAAACTCATTTAAAATAAACTAGACTTGTTTATGTGCTAAGAAATGATCCTCTCATTGGCCTCATTATTTAACTTTTGAGCACAGAGAGGACAAAATGAAAAAAAGTCACATTTGCAGCATTTAACCACTTCAGCCCCGGACCATTTGTCAGCTTAAGGACCTGAGGTCTTTTTTCAATTTGGCACTGTGCTGCTTTAACTAGTAATTGCGTGGTCATGCAATGTTGTACCCCAACAAAATTTGCGTCCTTTTTTTCCCACAAAGAGAGCTTTCTATTGATGGTATTTGATTGCCCCTGCGATTTTTATTTTTTGCGATATAAACGGAAAAAGACAGAAAATTTAGAAAAAAATATATATTTTCTACTTTTTGTTATAAGAGAAATAGAATAAACTCAATTTTAGTCATACATTTATGCCAAAATGTATTCAGCCACATGTCATTAGCAAAAAAATGTCAATAAGCGTATAGTTATTGGTTTGTACAAAAGTTATAGCGTCTAAAAACTAGGGTACATTTCCTGGAATTTACACAGCTTTTAATTTATGACTGCCTATCTCATTTCTCGAGGTGCTAAAATGGCAGGGCAGTACAAAACCCACCCCAAGGAAATTGCTGAGAGGCATGTTGAGCCCATTTTTTTTGTCCCAAGTGATTGAATAATGACAAAAAAATAAATAAAAATATTTTACAAAAAGTTGTCGCTAAATGATATATTGCTCACACATGCCGTGGTTATATGTAGAATTGCACCCCAAAATATATTTTGCTGCTTCTCCTGAGTACGGGGATACCACATGTGTGGGACTTTTTGGGAGCCTAGCCGCGTACGGGGCCCCGAAAACCAAGCACCGCCTTCAGTATTTCTAAGGGCGCAAATTTTGGATTTCACTCCTCACTACCTATCACAGTATTGAACGTCATAAAATGCCAAAATAGCACAAAACCCCCCAAAATGACCCCATTTTGGAAAGTAGACACCCCAAGCTATTTGCTGAGAGGCATGTTAAGCCCATATAATATTAAATTTCTTTGTCCCAAGTGATTGAATAATGACAAAAATAAATAAAACATTTTTACAAAAAGTTGTCACTAAATTATATATTGTTCACACATGCCATGGGCATATGTGAAATTACACCCCACAATACATTCTGCTGCTTCTCCTGAGTATGGGGATACCACATGTGTGGGACTTTTTGGGAGCCTAGCCGCGTACGGGCCCCCGAAAACCAAGCACCGCCATCAAGATTTCTAAGGGCATACATTTTTGATTTCACTCCTCACTACCTATCACTACCTATCACAGTTTTGAAGGCCCTAAAATGCCAAGACGGCACAAAACCCCCCAAATGTCCCCATTTTGGAAAGTAGACACCCCAAGCTATTTGCTGAGAGGCATGTTAAGCCCATTGAATATTTTTTTTGTCCCAAGTGATTGAATAATGACAAAAAAATAAAAATACATTTTACAAAAAGTTGTCACTAAATGATATATTGCTCACACATGCCATGGTTATATGTAGACTTGAACCCCAAAATAAATTTTGCTGCTTCTCCTGAGTACGGGGATACCACATGTGTGGGACTTTTTGGGAGCCTAGCCACGTACGGGGCCCCGAAAACCAAGCGCCGACTTCAGTATTTCTAAGGGCGCAAATTTTTGATTTCACTCCTCACTACCTATCACAGTATTGTAGGCCATAAAATGCCAAAATAGCATAAACCCCCCCCCAAATGACCCCATTTTGGAAAGTATACACCCCAAGCTATTTGCTGAGAGGCATGTTGAGTCCATGGAATATTTCATATTTTGCCACAAGTTGCGGGAAAATTACAAACTTTTTTTTTTTTTGCACAAAGTTGTCACTAAATGATATACTGCTCACACATGCCATAGACATATGTAAAATTACACCCCAAAATACATTCTTCTGCTTCTCCTAAGTACGGGGATACCACATGTGCGGGACTTTTTGGGAGCCTAGCCGCGTACAGGACTCCGAAAACCAAGCACCGCCTTGGCATGGTGAGTATTTTACAGCTCTCATTTGTTTTTGAAAATGAAGAAAACATTTTTTTTTCTTTTTTCAATTTCCAAAACTTCGTGACAAAAAGCGAGATCTGCAAAATACTCACCATACCATATTATTTATAAATACAAGCAATTTAAATAAATGAATCTGACCAGGCATCAGCCTCTTACAATCCACTGTACAGCAGAGTTCAGACTAAGACTGCATTCACACCTGAGCGTAGCGTTTCAAGCGTTTTTACCAACGTTTTTGCCGGCGTTTTGTTGCGCGAATTTGCGCGTTTGCATACAGCGTTTTCAGGCGTTTTTTAACTTTGTTGTTTTTCTTTTGAGCCAATAGGAAAAATTATCATCTATGACATAATTTGTTGCTATGTTTTTAGCTTTTTTTCATCTGCTTCCAGGGTGAATATTGTACTTCCGGTTCATCATTGTGCTTTCTGCTCCATCTGTTTGTACTATCTTCTGCAAAGATGAGTGACGATGAGATGGCGTGTTTTGTGGCAGCAGCCACTGTCACCTCATATTTTCTACATGAATCCACCCCGTAATTGCAGAACGAGAAGAGAGAGGCCAATTTTGGGTCATGTACGTGATCATGATGATAAATTTTTGGACTACACTAGGATGTCCATAAAAAGGTTAGTCAAACAAATTTGGATTCATGATGTTTGACATTGTTCCTGTCTTATGTCCACAAATAAACCCCATATATGTTATTTTTGCTCACAGCTTTGATGAGTTACTGGCTTTACTCAATACTCGGTTGCAACGAATGGACACATATTTTCATAACAGTATACCCCCTGTGGAACGACTAATCATCACACTGAGGTAATTTTTTCTTTTTTGTTTTTTAATTTTGAAATTCATGACGAACCCAATATGAATATGTCGGTATATGCATAAAATAAACACCAATCACACATTTTTAAAGGAAAACAAAAACTTTATTTTTTTTAAATATAAAATATTATTGAAATATCACGTTTTTTCTTTTCTTTTTTTGTTTTGAACATATACAGCTCAACCATACCAAAAAAATTGAGCTAACTTAGCTCATAAAACAAACAATAAATTTAGAGGTTTTGAAAGGTTTGGGAGGAGTTGACTCCCTCATTAGGTGTATTCACCACGTGCACTGCATGGCCATATTGTGACCAGCTGGAGGTAGAGGCATTCTCAGTATGCTGCCAATTAGAAGGTGGTGGAGGCGGTGGTGTTGGCAGAGAAAAGAAATTGAAGGTGGTCGTGTGGGCAGAGGAGGGTAATGAGAAGGTGGTGTTGGCAGAGGAAGGTGGCGAGGAAGGGTTAAAGAATGTGGTGCTGGCAGATGGGGCGGGGGGGATTTGCATAGGGGCCATAAGGTGGCGGAGGTTCTGAGGACCTATATGTGGAGGTTGGTGGAATGAATGTCGCTATATAGCGGATGGTACCTGCCAACATGTCTGCCTGGAGTTCTGATGGTACCTTCTCCATCAGACCTTCCAGGCATCTGGCAGAAACCTGAACATGAGACCTATTGTTCATTCTGTCCGACATACTGGCCATAATGTCCAGCATGCGGTTAAAATCCGGTTCAGGAGCCTTTCTTCTTCTTGTTCTAGCTGGTACATGAGCAGACATGGGGTGTGTTCTATCCTCGTCTCCCACAGGGTGTCACTGATGTGGACCGTGCTGGAGTCGACAATTGGCTCTCGAGATCTTGGCCTGGTTGATCTCCTGATGCTTGGCTTGCACATGATGCTTGGCTTGTTTGCTGACTACCATCTGTGTCCAACTCATTATTTGTAGCACTGTCCTCCCAGCTGTTTTCAGTGCTGAAAATAGAAATTAATTATTATAACTTTCTCTTTACATTTTTTTTAATGACATTAGTACAGATGATAGCTTACCACCCCAAAGCCAGCAATGGCCAAAGGAACTCCAGTTCTTTTGCATGGAGATGATCCCTTGGAGCACATGCCGCAGATCCACTCCGAAATTCTCTCACAAGTCTAAGATGTCGAGTGTAGGCATCACGAATGCTCTTCCACTTCCTTTTTAACATTTTCACTGTTAAAAAACAAATTTAAATATATATTTTTATTTATTTGTAGGTACCTAGCAACCGGACAATCAATATCAAGTCTACACTATGGCTTTCGGGTTGGAAAATCAACAGCGAGTTACATAGTCCGTGACACGTGCTCTGCTATTTGGGATGTGTTGAAAGATATTGTTTTTAAAAAACCTACAACAGAAGATTGGTCACATATCTCAGAAGTTTTCTGGCAACACTGCAACTTCCCCAATTGTGTTGGAGCGATTGATGGGAAACATATTCGGATCATAAAGCCCATGGGTAGCGGAAGCCAGTATTTCAACTACAAGAAATATTTTTATTTTGTTTTAACGGCAGTGGCTGATGCTAATTATTGCTTCCGTTACATAGATATTGGGTCATATGGCAGCAGCGCTGACTCTGCTATTTTTGCCAATTCTTCATTTGGACACCTGCTATGTACCAATTCTCTGGACCTTCCGGCAAACAGTCCACTCCCGGGCACAAATGGCCCTCCCCTACCCAGTGTTTTTGTGGGAGATGAGGCCTTTGCTCTGAGTAAGCATCTTCTACGGCCTTACTCGGGGCACAATCTAACTGAACAGAGCAGTGTGTTTAATTATCGGCTTACACGAGCACGTTGCGTTGTTGAATGTGCCTTTGGCATATTGGCAAACAAATGGCGGGTACTGCACACTCCTATTGTTCTGAACATGCAAAATGCGGTCTGTGCTGTTAAAGCTGCATGTGTCTTGCATAATTTTGTAAGGCAGCGGGATGGATTTGAGTTTGAGGACCCAGTACATTAGAACATGGAAAGAGCTCATTGGATCGGTGTTCGTGGAAGCAGACAAGGAACACATGTCAGGGATCAATTTGCCTCCTACTTTATGTCTCCAGCAGGACAGGTCCCATGGCAGCTTGAGGCAATTGAATACATTAAAATCTTTAGTTCTTTGTTCATTAAACCATATACTATGCTGTAAAGAATAAATAATACAATTGCTTGATGTATTGATAATAAGTCCCATGTTTTATTTTAAATATATTTGTATCTTTGTGTGCAGTATCCATACAATATCCACTAGGGGTCAGAGTGTGCCATTATGTATTTGTGACATGCTGACAATACTATACTCATACTCCTATGCATAGGCCCCTTTCACACTATTTCAGGCGCCTGAAGAAAGTGGTGTGCTAGCAGGACGGTAAAAAAAAAATCCTGCTAGCAGCATCTTTAAATCAATGGGGCAGGGCAGCGCAGCTATACCGCCAGCAAAGCGCAGCTGCAGTGACGCTTTGCCGGCGGTTTTAACACTTTTTCAGCCGCTATCGGGGGTTCAAACCGGCCGGCTAGCGGCCGAATTGCGCCGCTATTCCTACGGTAAAGCGGCGCTAAAAAATATATAAATATAAAAAAATAGCGCCGCTTTACCGACGACAACCGCACTGTAGCGCCGCTTTACCGCCGACGACCGCACTGCCCCAGTTTGAGCATTAGGTGCTTTTTTTATACTTTTATACAGTAGGAGGCAATAGATGAGCCATTCCAGTTCATCCTGGCCACATTCCTACACATATCCAATTTGTGTGTACACACATATGTGACCATAGTGAACTTCAAGTGCACATCTATTGTCTGTTTTCTCATATGTATGGTTTTGGAAGCAATGCATATGAATTTAAGCTGGTACTGTTTTTCTGGTTGTACTAAATAACAATCATCCTATTATCATGATATGGTCGATTATGTTAGCAGGGGTTTATCTTACCTTTATTATCCTTTACACGGCCAGTTAGGACTGCCCAGTTTGGGAAAACATTGATGGCAATCTGGTTCCATGCCCTCCTCTTGCTCGCTCTCAGCTTGTAGAATGGATCTCTTGTATCATAGAGACAGGGGTGCTCCTTTACCATTCGAATAAAGGTCTCCTGATCCAGAAGACATACTGTCTCATCCATCTCGCTCTCCATGCTGGTCTCCATGTCCATAAAAAAATGGTGATCTGTGTACTTCCTGTTTATGTTTACAAACGCCCAAATATGCCCGATTCGCGCAACAGAAAAGGATCCGGAACTTGTTTGAGCTTCAGGCGTTCGGCTTCAGGCATTTTGGAGTGGAGATGTGAACCATCTCCATAGAGAATAATGTGTTTTTTCCCCTCTAGCGTTTTGTAGCTTCAGGCTTCAGGCTACAAAATGCTCAGGTGTGAATGCAGCCTAAGAGAGAAAGAAGCAGCACAAGAAACCAGTCAGTGCAGTGTGACAGAGAGGAGCTAATCATTGTCTTGCTTCTTCTTCGCTGCCCAGTAGGGATGAGCTCGGTGTTCGAGTCGAACATAGGTTCGACTCGAACATCGGCTGTTCGCGCGTTCGGTGAACATCGAACGATTTGGGCCGTTCGCGCCAAATTAGAGTGACGCGAACGGCCCACAATACACTGCGCCATCGCAGTGTAATCCCGGCACTGTGATTGGCCAAGCATGCACTGTGACCCTGCATGCTTGGCCAATCACAGCGCCGGCAGCGAGGAGAGCAATGATTGGCCACAGGCAGGATGCCTGTGGCCAATTATAGCTGAGGGGGTTTAATACAAGCCCCACACTATAAAAGGCCGCCAGCGCGGCGGCCTTGTGTAGTGTGTTCCGGAGCAGGGAAAGTGAAGGATAGGCAGGGACAGTGTCAAATCTTGTCAAATCTATTCTTCGCTAAACCTTGTGTGTAGGGACAGAGAAGGATAGGCAGGGAGAGTGTCAGTGTCATATTCTTTGCTAAACCTTGTGTGTAGGGAGAGAGAAGGATAGGCAGGGAGAGTGTCAGTGTCATATACTTTGATAAACCTTGTGTACAGGGAGAGAGAAGGATAGGCAGGTGACAGTGTCAGGGTCATATTCTTTGCTAAACCTTGTGTGCAGGGAGAGAGAAGGATAGGCAGGGAGAGTGTCAGTGTCATATACTTTAATAAACCTTGTGTACAGGGAGAGAGAAGGATAGGCAGGGGACAGTGTCAGTGTCATATTCTTTGCTAAACCTTGTGTGCAGGGAGAGAGAAGGATAGGCAGGGAGAGTGTCAGTGTCATATACTTTGATAAACCTTGTGTGCAGGGAGAGAGAAGGATAGGCAGGGGACAGTGTCAGTGTCATTGTTGCTAAGCCTCCTGCACATTATACACCTGAAGTTAGCCCGTATTGCTGCTTTTTCCTGGTGTGTTACACAAACAGGATTTTGCGGCACTTACAGCGGGCGGAGTGTGCCTCCTGACCATATTACACCTTAACTTAGCCTGTATTGCTGCTTTTTACTGGTGTGTTACGCAAACAGTATTTTGCGGCACTTACAGCGGGCGGAGTGTGCCTCCTGACCATATTACACCTTAACTTAGCCTGTATTGCTGCTTTTTCCTGGTGTGTTACACAAACAGGATTTTGCGGCACTTACAGCGGGCGCAGTGTGCCTCCAGACCGTATTACACCTTAACTTAGCCTGTATTGCTGCTTTTTCCTGGTGTGTTACACAAACAGGATTTTGCGGCACTTACAGCGGGCGGAGTGTGCCTCCTGACCATATTACACCTTAACTTAGCCTGTATTGCTGCTTTTCCCATTTCCCTGCAGGCCATTAGAATGTCTGGAAGGCAAACATGGAGAGGCAGATAGTCAGGAGCCAAAAAAAGAGGGCAAGCAGGCTCTGTGTCTAGAGACAACAGTGCTGGTCGTGGACGCGGTGCATCGCCATCAGCACGTGGCCATGGGGCACGCTTGTCCTTCTTTTCGGCAGCTGGACGTGTTGAGCCGCATCATGCCGAAGACTTGGTAGAGTGGATGACCAAGCCCTCCTCATCCTCCTCATCCTCTCTCACCCAGGCTCAGGGTACTGGCAAAGCAGCTGCCAAAGCGTCCTCTTCCCTGGTATCAATGTCATCATCAGTCACTCCTTCCCTAGACCAACCATGTCCTCCTGAGGAGTCCCCCGAACTGTTTGAGCACAGTGTTGGGTACATGCTCCAGGAGGATGCCCAGCATTTCGAAGGGTCTGATGATGATACCCAGCTAGAGGAAGGCAGTAGTGTGAGAGCAGAGAGAGGGGATGCTCAAGAAGGACACCAATCTGGCAGTCATGTTCCAGCAGCTGCAGCATACTGCCAGATTGGCTCCAGTGATGAGGAGGGAGGGGATGATGAGGTCACTGACTCCACGTGGGTGCCTAATAGGAGAGAGGAGGAGGATGAGGAGGAGGCACATCTCCAAGGAGGCAGGATGCCCTCGGGGGGCCAGCGTAAGGGCAGCACACCGACGGAATCACACCGCAGAGCTCCGCCTGTGCAAGGCGCTGCCTCTGCCCGTTATTCAAAAAGTTCTTTGGTGTGAGCCTTTTTTGAGTCGAGTGCATCAGATCGCACAGCTGCTGTTTGCAAGATATGTCTCAAGCGTATATCGCGTGGCCAAAACATCACCCGCTTGGGCACCACATGCTTGACCAGACATATGTTGACCTGCCATGCAGCTTGTTGGCAAGCCTACCTTAAAGACCCACACCAAAGAACAAAGCTGACCTCTTCTTGCACCGCATCAGCTGGGATCTCCAACCCCACTATACCTACAGTCCTCTCTGAAACCTGTTCTGAGAGGAATGAAGGTGTAGAATTAGGTGTGTCACAGCCAAGTACTTGCGGGCACTCTGCTAGCAGTACACCAACGTCCGATTCTAGCAGGCAAATTTCCCTGCCCCAGCTGCTGGACCGTCGAAAGAAGTTCACTCCCAGCCATCCACATGCCCAGCGGTTGAATGCTAGCTTGGCTAAATTGCTAGCGCTTCAACTGCTGCCTTTTCAGTTGGTAGACTCGGCCCCCTTCCGTGAGTTTGTGCAATGTGCGGTTCCTCAGTGGCAGGTTCCCAAACGCCACTTTTTCTCACGGAAGGCGATTCCGGCTCTCTACCGGCATGTGTAAGGCAATGTCTTGGCCTCACTGGACAGGGCGGTCAGCGGTAAGGTGCATATTACCGCTGACTCATGGTCCAGCAGGCATGGACAGGGACGTTACCCTTATTTCACGGCCCATTGGGTCACTCTTTTGGCAGCTGGGAAGGATGCAGGACAAGGTGCAGTAGTGTTGGAGGTTGTTCCACCGCCACGCCTCCAAAATGCTACTACTGGTTGTGACACACCTCTGTCCTCCACCCCTCCTCTTCTTCTTCCTCCGTGGCCTCTTTCTGTGCTTTGTCCTCGGAACCAGCGGTGCTCCGTAGGCGTTCAAGGGGCTACGCAAGTACGCAGGCAAAAAGATGCCATGCCGTGCTTGCGCTGGTGTATTTGGGGGACAGGAGCCACACTGGGGCAGAGGTTCTGTCTGCTCTGCAGGGGCAGGCCGAGAGGTGGTTGACGCCACGCCAGCTTAAGCCAGGAATGGTAGTTTGCGACAATGGCACCAACCTCCTCTCCGCTCTCCAACAGGGACAACTGACCCATGTGCCCTGTGTGGCTCACGTCCTTAACCTGGTGGTGCAGCGGTTCTTGGGCAGGTACCCGGGCTTACAGGATGTCCTGAGGCAGGCCAGGAAAGTCTGTGTGCATTTCCGCAGATCTTATAATGCCAGTGCTCGCCTGGCTGAGCTGCAAAAGGAGTTGAACCTGCCCAAGAACCGACTTATATGTGACATGCCCACCAGGTGGAACTCAACGTTGGCCATGCTGCAGCGGCTGCACACGCAGCAGAGGGCCATCAATGAGTACCTGTGCGACTACGGCACCAGGACAGGGTCAGGGGAGCTCGGTTTTTTTTCACCACGCCAGTGGGGCATGATCAGGGATGCATGCACTGTCCTGGCACCATTTGAGGAGGCCACGAGGATGGTGAGCAGTGACAGTGCATGCATCAGTGACACTGTACCTCTTGTCCACCTGTTGGAACATACGCTGCGTGGAATAATGGACAGGGCACTTGAGGCAGAACAGAGGCAGGAAGAGGAGGACTTCCTTGCCTCTCAAGGCCCCCTTTACCCAGACAGTGTTCCTTCTGTCCCACCCATCGCACAGGAAGAAGAGGAGGAGGAGGATTGTGTCAGCATGGAGGTGGAGCCTGGCACTCAGCATCATCAGCAGCAGTCTTTTAGGGATGATTTACAGTCCCAAGAAACCAGTGGACTTGTACGTGGCTGGGAGGAGGTGGCTGCGGATCATGTCGTCCTTAGTGACCCAGAGGACTCCGGACTGAATGCCTCAGCTAACCTACGCTGCATGGCCTCCCTGATCCTGCAAAGTCTGCGGAAGGATCCTCGTATTCTTCGGATCAAGGAGAGGGACCATTACTGGCTGGCCACTCTCCTTGATCCACGGTACAAGGGTAAGGTTGCGGACCTTATCTTACCGTCGCAGAGGGAGCAGAGGATGAGACAACTCCGGGAGGCCTTGCAGAAAGGTCTGTGCAACGCGTTCCCAGAGACTGGGAGGTTACAAACTCCTGGTCTTGGACAACGAGTTGCTGAGGCTTCGGTCAGTCAAAGAAGGAGCGGTGGGGAAGGTGGCCGTCTGACCGAAGCGTTCAGACAGTTCTTTAGTCCGCAGCCCCAAGGTATGATCGGTTCCAGCAACCATCGCCAGCGTCTGATATACATGGTGCAGGAATACCTAGGGGCAAGGTCAGACTTGGACACCTTCCCCACCAAAAATCCTCTGGCTTACTGGGTCTTGAGGATGGATCACTGGCCAGAGCTTGCACAGTATGCAATTGAGCTACTGGCCTGTCCTGCATCCAGCGTTCTTTCAGAACGCACATTCAGTGCTGCTGGAGGATTTGTCACGGATCACAGGGTGCGCCTGTCCACCGACTCTGTTGATCGACTGACCTTCATAAAGATGAACCAGTCTTGGATCACCACCAGCTACCAAACACCTGAAGCTGATATAACAGACTAATTTATTTTCAAATGTCACATCCCTTCAAGACTGATGCTGATGCTGAGAGTTTGTCCTGTTATGTTGACTGACTATCCTCCTCCTCCTCAATGATCCGATTGACGATGATAGCTTGGAAGAACATTTTTGTTTCTGGGTGCCGCCACCAGTGGCTAAGGCCCAATTTTTCAGCCCCTGTTTAACAGGGGTGTGTTATTACAATTTGTTATGCAATGCTTTGCAGCAGGGCTCATTCCTGCACTCCAACTACAGTATCCGGGAGTGGTTGCAGTGTCGTGGCACCAGCACCAGTGGCTAAGGCCCAATTTTTCAGCCCCTGTTTAACAGGGGCGTGTAATTACAATTTTTGATGCAATACTTTGCAACAGGGCTCATTGCTGTGCTCCAAGTACAGTATCTGTGAGGGATTGCAGTGTTGTGGCACCAGTGCCTATGGCTCAATTTTTCTGCCCCTGTTTAACAGGGGCATGTAATTACAATTCTTGATCTAATAATTCACAGCAGGGCCCATTCCTGCGCCCACCAAGACTAACTGTGAGGCCTTACAGTGTTGTGTCAACACCACCACCACCACCACCACCAAAGGCCCAATTTTCAGCCCCTGTTTAACAGGGGCATGCAATTACAATTCTTGATCTAATAATTCACAGCAGGGCCCATTCCTGCGCCCACTAAGACTAACTGTGAGGCCTTACAGTGTTGTGTCAACACCACCACCACCACCACCACCAAAGGCCCAATTTTTCAGCCCCTGTTCAACAGGGGCATGCAATTACAATTCTTGATCTAATAATTCACAGCAGGGCCCATTCATGCGCCCACCAAGAGTAACTGTGAGGGCTCATAGTGTTGTTGCAACACCAACATGTAAGGGGCAAATTTCAGCTGAGTATATACGGCAGGCCCCTACTTTCAAACATCCAACTTACAAACGACTCCTCCTTGCAAACGGAAGGATACAACAGGAAGTGAGAGGAAATCTACCCCTAGGAAGGCAAATTCTCTCCTGTAAGAGTTAATATGGGAAAAAAAGTGTCTCCTCTCCACTGATTCTTTATCACCAATTCTTGTTTCAATAAAAACCCCAAATTTTCAAAAAACATTTGTCATTAGGACGGAAAGTGAGGTGAACTGTTCTGAACAGGTGCACACTGCACAGACAGCAAAACAAATGTTACAGGGGTGATAACCCTTCCCTATGTTTTCCAAAAAGCTTAAAAATATATTGTTTGTCTGGAGCTACACTTAAACAATGTACCTGTTCAAAATTACAAACAGATTCTACATAAGAACAAACCTACAGTCCCTGTCTTGTATGCACCGCCTGTATACGGCTGTTCAGAGTATATAGGGCCTTTTTTACTTTGTGTGCGGGGTTCCCCTTAATATCCATACAAGACCCAAAGGGGCTGGTAATGGGCTGGGGTAGGGGGGGGGGGGGTGTGTGATGGGGTAGCTATGCCATTTTTCTTAAAGATTTTCATCCATATTACCGGTACCAGACATTACATTAAAGCCGCAAGCAGTTTTAAATGGCTTTTTTTCCTTTAGAAATGTAATTTTGTGCAGGGACAGTTCTAAACACGGGAAACACGTGGCACTTCACAGGCATACTTTAGACACCCCCCAGGTACGATATTTAAAGGAATATTTGATTTTTTTTTTCACTTTATGCATCATTAACATGACTGCTCCAGAAAAACGGCCGTTTTTAAAACTTCTTTTTGCATTGATACATGTCCCCTGGTGCAGAACCCGGGTTCCCAAACCCTTTTTAGGACAATAACATGCATAATAGTCGTTATAATTAGCACTTTAGATTTCGAACGTTCGCATCCATTGTATTTAATAGGGTTCTAAAGTTCGTGCGAACTTTCGGTCCGTTCGCGGGTTCTGGTGCGAACCGAACCCGGGGGTGTTCGGCTCATCACTACTGCCCAGTCACAGGCTGTCAGCCTGGGCTCAGAGGAAGTGGGTTGAATAAGACTGGCTGTCATTCAACTCAAAAGTCTCAGGACACATAGAGCCTAAAAAGGGGATGGGGACAAATTCAGACTGAAGGTAAGTATTGCAGCAAACACTGCTTTTATATTTTATCTTTTAATATGATTATTTTCTTTTTTGACTGGCAATCTGCTTCACAGTACAACCAAGCCCCCCCCCCCCCACCCGCTTAATTTTAGTTACATTGTCTTTTTTTAAGACTATAGCTGCACCTTCTTTCTGTACTCCTAGATTTTTGGCACTTTGAATCCTCAAGAGAAAATCAGCTTCATTCTCTGATCTCTTCTATTATTAATTCCTATTCTCTCATTTCATTCCTCCTCTATTACAGATTAAAGAGCAGAAAATTACATCAAGTCTAAATAAGATCTTCTCCGATATGTTTTCAAACATAGCATTCAACAATATCGCATGCTATTCATCACATTTATTACAGAAGTAGTACTATGCCTGACTCTCTGTTAGATGATTTTAAATATAAAAAGTTACCTTTATTGTTACATTTTATTGAGCACCCAATAGATTGGCTCACATTTGTCATCTTTCAAGTCTATATATAATGACCATGGCACATTTATAATTCTGAGGATGGAATTAGTAAAAGGAGAACTTTAATTTACAGCTTTATCGCTCACTTGAGTATGAAAGCGTAATACGGCAATAGATCAAGATATTTCTGGTTGCCTAGTCTTCGAGTCGAGAGCCTTTGAAACATATTAGACTGAGCAAAATTGCACACTGCCAAAATGGTACAGTTAATTAGTGTCCTTAATATATTAGGAGCTTAATTAAATGTGTAATCTGATTTCAATGAATCACACTGTCATATTTTATCAGGTTTGACTCACATGCAGCCATTTGTGGAATGTTTTATTGCTTTTTTTGTTAAAGACGGGAATATGGCTATCATTGAAGGCTTTTCATCTTAAAGGGTAAATGCACTTTTGGAACTCCTATCTGCCCTCTTCCCTGTCTTTCTTGCTCTCATCAAATTATAAAATGTCAATACAGATCTATGATGCAGACAAACTGTGCCTCTCATTGGCAGGGCATTAGCAAAATTATACCCCCATAGCTTTTTGACAAACCACATATGCATTGGCCAGATAAAGAGATAAATGAGCATCTATGGTGCATATAGCCATTATTTTCATAGGCATGGGTGATTAGTTACAAAGTCACTGCAATGCTGAAAAATATACAGTAAACATTACCTGAACCAGCCAGACCATAGCAGTCAAAATTGACTAAAGTGTTACTAAACCCAGGACCCTGCATTCACTATATCTGGTCTCCCACAGTACACGGAACATGGAAATGTAATAGTTTTAGTAAATATAAACTGCTGAATACCTTTTCTCATCAGCAGTATATATAGCAGTCTTGTGACTTCTATCAGAGTCTGGCTAAAGCTTGTAGGAGGAGTTTTTATTCTACTCTGGCTGTCCTAGGAGGCTGCAGGACCCCTGACCCTCTGTCTGGACAGTGCTGATTGGCCCTGTGCTGATCACATGCATTCTCCCAAAAGAAGAACTCTTTAGCAATACACACCAAACAGCATGTGCAGCTTGTCCCCTCGCCTCTGTTCTATCAGCAGAAAGATTAGGGACGGTGGAAGAAAGAGAGGATCAGAGAAGACAGGATCAAACATCCTTTTTTACACAATGCAGATGAATAACCCCTTAGGGTCCACAGTGAGTATAACAAGCATGCTTTACTGCATATACAGACTGATTTACTGTCATGGGTTTAGTAACACTTTTATCTGCATTCAAGGTCTATACTGATATTTAACAATGAGATGAGTAAAGTGAGGGGGTGAGGTATGTCTTATTTAAACACTTTTAAAGTGTATTTCTTCTTTTTGCAATCAGATACAATGCATATTTATAATGTGTTTCCTTTCACACAGCATACCTTTAAAATGTTTCCTACATTTTAGAGTTTTTTCAGGAGGATGTGTCATGCTGACTGCAGGGATTTTTGAACAATGCCACAGGGAGTCTGTCCTAAAGACAGGTTGAGTTGACACTCATTAACATACATTGAGGAAGCCAAGCTTCTAAATCCTCTTGTTAGGACACACAGGGGTTGATTTATTAAATGCAATGAGACTGTGCACTTTGCAAAATGCAATTTCACTTAGCAAGAGCTGTTGCCCCAGAGCTTAGTAAATGAGGTAAAGCTTCACTTTGCAGAGAATACCCAATCAGGTGCAAGGAAAAAAAAAAAAAACAGCATTTTTCTTGCACATGATTGGATGATGGAAGTCAGCAGAGCTTCTGTTCATTTACTGAGCTCTGGAGTAACTGCACTTGCTGAGGGCAACTGCCCTTTGCAAAGAGCACCATCTATTTTCCTTTAATAAATCAACCCCATAGTGTTCAAATCTAGTTATAACTGGTAAGTAGGATTTGCCTGCACAGTACAGACAGGGCCCACCCCCTCATAAACAAAGAGAATTAGTAGGCTGTTATGTTGCTGGATTTTCCAGTAAAGAGCATCTCAAAAAGGTAAGCTGCAATTTTTTACGCTATGTGAAACAGAACATGTAACACATATAACAGGTGTTATCAGAATGGGAGGTTCAGCTGGTAGCATGTATCCAGTAATTCTTCTTGTATCTCTGTGTGGAAGAATTTAGGAATAACTTACATGTATTATGCACTTCTTTGCTTGTTAACGATTAAGGTACAACCCCCCCCCCCCCCCTTTAACCTACATGGCTCATTATAAACCTCACACAATGAATGTCAAATAGCCTAGAGTAAGCTTTAGGAATCCACATCTACTATATGAATTATGTGAAAAAAAGTTAATTGACACAATGTAATGGACTATCGTATGCCATATCCAGGGGGTGGAATCAGGATGTTGTAGGAGAAGGAGGAGAATCTATCATATGAAATCTGGATATTATTCTGAGTTGGTGGGTGACTGAACCTACTAAGGTCCACCCCAAACCAAGTGAACTTTAACCACTTGCCGACCGCTGCACGCCGATATACTTTGGCAGAATGGCAGCGGTAGGCAAATGGGCGTACCTGTACGTCCTCTTTAAGAATGTGTGTAGAAGAATACGTATCGACCTAAACGGAGAAAATTTTTTTGGGGATATTTATTATAGCAAAAAGTAAAAAAATATTGCTTTTTTTTTCAAAATTGTCGCTCTATTTTTGTTTATAGCGCAAAAAATAAAAACCGCAGAGGTGATCAAATACCACCAAAAGAAAGCTCTATTTGTAGGGAAAAAAAGACGTAAATTTTGTTTGGGAGCCACGTTGCACGACCGCGCAATTGTTAGGTAAAGTAACGCAGTGCCGAATCGCAAAAAATAGCTGGGTCATTGGTCAGCCAAATCCTCCGGGGCTGAAGTGGTTAAGGAAACCTGGATGGGACACAGAGACTATCATTGCTGACCTGAACATCTAAAAATATTAGGTACCTGGTTTATAATGACTTCAATACTTATGTGTCACTAATCCACAACAGATATGTACATCATGTTGTGATTATATGCCAACTTTACCTGCTATATGCTTATTTCAGGCCAGTGATCAAAATTATTGAAGCTAGAAGCAGCCAAGTGAGTAGCATTTTTCAGCAACGGCAGCCTACATATTTCTCCCAGTACAAATACACTTCAAAGGGATTTATTTCAAGTATAACTAAAAGCAAAACTTTTTTTTTTTAGTTTTGGATTGGAATGCAAAGGGATTAGAATGCTTGTCAGTTTGTTTGTTTTTTGCTGTCTGTGCCCCCGTTATGGCGTCTCACCCCCTCTATTTGTCCTGTATACCATTACCATTGAAAATCACAAATTTTGGGTTGTCCCCAGGAAAGTAATAGAGGAGAAATTTTCCGATGAGGACATTAGTTCTGGTGACCTGCCTGTGTAATTTGCATACATTTCCTCTCACTTCCTGTTCGGCTGTATGGGACAGGAAGTGAAAGGAAATCTCCGCAATGGGAAATTGTGAAACAAAATCTGATAAGGGTTATAACCCTCTCTTCCTCTATCCAAAATGAAGGGAAAAACGGTTTTGGCTATAGTTTTACTTTAAGAGAAGATTCTCCTTGCCCTTCTTGAAAAATTTGGAAAGTTGTCATTGTGACTGCTAGAAAAGTTGGTCATATTTTTGGGCTCTTTACACTTGCACATCTTTATATAAGCAGGAATAAACATTGGAAGACATCATTATTTAATACACTTTAAATCCTTCTTTGCTTAGTCTTTTGAACAACTAATGCTTATAGTTTCAGATAGTCTTCAGACTATCCAGTCTTCCAGTTGCTTTTTCTAAGTAATTACTCAAAACAAGAGGAGAAGGATTGAAAACAGAATGAAGTCTGAAAGAAAAGAACCCTGCATTTTTCAGCCACTTCTCTCTGACTACAATGTACAAAAAAAAAAAAAAAAAGGAATGTGTAGAAATAGAACTGAAATAATGTTTTATTTTTTAAAACAGGAAAGAAACTGCAATAATAAAAAAGGAGACTAATGGGCAAATACGATAAATAAGTGTATTGATTATTCTGCTTCAGTTTCTTCCTTTTTAAAAGGGTGTAAATTGGATCAAGAGACCCTTGTGCACACACTCTAAGTGGTACAGCACCTCATTGAACGGTGAAACTTGTGCTAGACTAAATAATAGTGAGCCTCCCAATAAATCTGACTATCATTTGGCGATAACATGTTGATGTTATCTACTTTATCCTTTTTTGAATATCAGGGACAGTGCAATATTTTATTATTTTTTTGCATCATGTAATTATCAAACATAGTTGTAAAACATGGATAGCGTCCATTGGATGATCCTTTCCTAGTTATGCTCAACTAAATATGCACTTATCCTTAAAATGTTGACTTTAAGCCTACTAGGTACACTAAAATAACCTTCATTAAAGTACACAAGAAGTGTGTAGCCTGCATTGTCTCTCTCCCCCTGTTTTCCCTCCCCACTGGCCCTCTTGCCAACAATTCCTGCCTGTCAAAATGACAGCTGGGACTTACATTAGATTGCAACAGCTACAGCTGGTGATACAGTATGTAACATGGGGCTTTTAATAGAAGTTCAACTGAGAAATACTGTACAGTGTAAAATTGTTCTTACTTTGTATTCGCTCTTTTTTAATCATATACAAATCAACAAAACTAAGTTTAGTCCCCTTTTCACATGGGCTGTCCGATCAGGTCTGCCTGTCAGTTTTTCAGGAGGACCTGATCGGACCCTCCATTCACTCCTATGGAGCAGCAAATGTTAGCGGTGACAAGTCTGCTGACACCTGCCGCTATCCGATCTGATCCTGTCCACAAAATCCAGATGGATGGTGGTCCAATTTTCCATCCGTCTTGCGGAACGGACAGGCGGTCCATTCTCACCCGATCTTCCCATAAAGAAGAGTGGGACTCTGTCCATCTCTGCTCTGCACAGCAAGCGGAGACAGACCTGTCATCCACCTGCTCAGCGGGGATCAGCAGAGCGTTCCCCCGCTAAGCAAGCGGAATCTGTCCAACGGAGGCGCCCGTGTGAAAGGGACCTTACCTGTACCTTTTTAACCTTTTTAATCAGTCCTATTAACTCCCTCCTCTCCGCCTCTCCTTGGCTATTATTTTTTTGTGGTATGGTTTATTTATGTTTTTTTTTAAATCATTAATATTTACACTTTTCTTTAGCTTTCATTAGTTTTGATCATGTTGTTGTTGCATCAACAAGGTGTCTCCTCTTTCTATGGATAAGCAATGGAAATAGCAGCATTTTAGCACAGTAGATTTAAATGGACTTGATAATGCATGTTTTCAATGTGTTTTTCAATTTATAATTTGTAATGGATAGGCTTAAAGCGTTTGTTACCCCAACACTTCATATTGCTGATATGCGCCTGCTGTACCATGTACAGTACTTGTATGAGAAAGTATCCTGTTCTCTTTGTATTGCTTCCTTTGTGTGAAATCCCTTTTTTCCCTGCTTTCTTATTAAATACAGGTGGTCCCCGACTTACGAACGCCCAACTTACGAACCCCTCCTACTTACGAACCGGGCACTGCGGGGACCCTCTGCCGTTCTGCGCGGTCCATCTGCTGTTATGCGCATGCGCGGTCAGACGGAGCCTCTGGAAATGTCGTAAATGTCCGTAATTGGCCGCGCATGCGCAGAACGGCATTCGACGGAACATCGGAAAACATCGGAAACGTCCGTAATTGTCGTTCTGCGCATGCGCGGCCGACTTACGAACATTTCCGAATTACAAACAGGAGGAAAGTCCCTAACGGGTTCGTAACCCAGGGACCCCCTGTACTGAGCACACTGAGCAGTAGAGCTTGCCAAGGTCAGTTCTCTAGCTCGGCTGGGAACTCTGTGTAATCTCCTCCAATGATCAGACTTGTCCTGACACGCCCCCGCTGCGCACTATTCATTGGGAAGCTCAGTGTGCTGCTGATTCCCATTATGCAGCTGAGAACAGAGGGAATGTGATCACTTCTAAAAAAAAAAAAAAGAGAAAAAAGGTGTTTATAATATATATTTTTTATATCTAAACAAAAATGTTTTGCATGGAAGCCCACAAGTCTGCCTGACTTTAAAGTGAAGCTGGAAAAATGGGAGGTTACAAATTAAGGAAGAGGCAGGGATAGAAATTCTATTTTGTAGCCCCTGAGGTTTGGGATGTCTCTGATCCAGACTTGTGCAAATGCCTCCTGAAAGTGGGGGCACCCCTTAATTGTAAATAGAAGGCTTCTGGGTAGGCTTGGACAGTAATGGGCTCCAAGGCTTGCAACAAAAGGATGGACTGTCCTTAGACTTAAGAGGATTTTCACCCTCCACCTGGCTGTTTTTTTTTCTTAATACGTTTAGATACCAACCCAGCAGATCCAGCGCTGTCCAGCTGAGAGCCTCTTCTCTTCTGGCAGTGCTTGGTCCCAAGCTGCCATGCCATCAATAGACTGCCAACAGTTCCGTGTTCAGCTGGCATGCCTACGGATGACTTTCTGACAGGCCAACCCCCTCCTCCTTTTCTCAGTGAAAGCACATCCTGATATGTTACGTGCATATCCCAGGAGGCACAGGGAGTGCACGTTGTTTGCCTAGGCGAATGAGGTGCGCATGGGAGGAGGGGGGCATTTTATTAATAAAAATTTAAATACATTTAAAAAACAAACCAAAAAGCCCTATTACAGCAGAGGACTGGAGGAGAGGTAGAGAGGAGGGATTGCATTTAGGAGGGTGAAGATCTGCCTTAGAGGAGGACACCTGGGAGAAGTGAAAGGACCTCTTTTGGTCAGAAGAGGTATTAGTGGGACTAGAAGTAGGCTAAAGCCCTGTACACACGATCGGATTTCCTATGGTTTTTAAACCGATGGATTTTTCCATGGGAAAACTGATGAAGCTGACTTCCATCAGTCTTGCCTACACACCATCAGTCAAAAAACCGACCATTCCAAATGCGGTGATTTAAAACACTCCGATGAGCTGAGAAAAATGAAGTTCAATGCTTCTGAGCATGCGTCGACTTGATTCTGAGCATGCGTGGGTTTTTTATCCGATGGAGTTCCCCACAGACGATAGTAATTTGCTATCAGTTTTTTAACCATCGGATAAATTTAAAACATGTTCTATTTTTAAACACCAATGGAAAAAAGACCGATGGGGCCCATACACGATCGGTTTGTCCGATGAAAAAAGTCCATCGGACTGTTTTCATCGGTCAAACCTATCTTGTGTACACGGCTTTTTAGGCTGTTTTTTTTTGCAGTGGATGTACTTTCCCTCGTAACTTTTGTGACACGTTTATCGAGGGATTCAACAAACAGGTGTTCACCATGAAACCACTGCAAAGGGGAACTTTCTTAAAATATTTGAGGAATACAACCACCAACTGTTTGTTTATTTAAATATTTACAAGTATTCATATAGCGCTGACAGTTAATGCAGCCCTTTACATAATGTACATTCTCACGATTCTCTGCCTTCAAGGAGCTTGCAATCGAAGGCCCTACCTAACATGCACACACTAGGAGCCAACTGATCTACCAGCATGTCATGGAATGTGGGAGGAAACCTACACCAGCACATAGAGAACATGCAAACTCCATGCAGGTAGTGTGCTGGTTGGGATTTGATCCAAGGACCCTACTGCTGCAAGGCGGAAGTGCTAAGCACTACAATTTGTTGAAGCAATACTCACTTTGGTAAGGAGTATGTACACTACATCTTACAAAGTACATTCGCTAGGACTATATAATGCATGGCACAACTTGCAGACTGGTCAGTGTAGTACCCCTACATTGGTGGTCAGCGGTGAAGTGCTCCTTTACAATGGCGGTAAGTTGAGAAGTGCCCGTTACATTGGTGGTCAGTACTGACATGTTCTCTTGCATTAATGCTTAGCAGGTAAGTGCCATCTTATAGAAAAGCCAAATTATGCAGATACCTGTAAATCACTTCCCCCAGCTCTGCCTGCAGAGTCCCTTGACCTGGGGCATTGAGCAGGAGATGGTAGCCATAATTTCTGACTGCAAAAGAAAGCTGCAGAGAAAGAGATACATGATATTTTGAACATGATTTTCAATATTATGTAGCTCTTTACAATAAACTGATTCTGAATCTTGAGTGAATTCATCAGTACAATTGAGGTCATATGAGTTGAGTTATATGGACAGGCTCACTCATTTCAGAAAACTGGATAGGATTTATATTACCAGAATTGATTATACTGTTCTTTTCTATGCAGAAAAGTTTAATTAGCGGTGGCAAAGGAACAGGGGCCATAGGCAACCCAGCTACAACTGCGCCTCTGCCCCACTTTTTACAAGTAACATAGTTGGAAGTCAGATTTCTCAAATTAGTGATGACATCCTGAGTACCCACACAGCAGATTAATTTATTGCATATGCACATTTGCAGCTGTCAAGTCGATGTTGGAGCGGGCACATCTTGGCAGCCATCATAATACAATAGGCCAGATCTGTTTCCTAGAGTATTCGCCAGCATGACTATTGGAAAAATGTGTTGCTGTAATGTAAACTCACTGTTTTATCAATTGCAGCATGTGTTCTGGGGATTGAGGCTGTAAGTGTAAAGCCTCGTACACACGGTCGGACTTCCATCAGACTTTTCCGTGGATTTTTGTCCGAACGGAGTTGGCCGGGCACACCCATAGCATACACACCACAGGACTTTTCTGCAAACCTTCCCAAAACTTTTTGCAACATCCCGTGGTTTTTCAGCTCTTTTCTGCTCTTTACCGCCACCCTTTGGTCAACTTCTGCTATTGTTGGTTGATTTTAACATTAGTTTTTTTGTCCATCGGACAAAAGTCCTATGGTTTTCTGTACACATGGTAGGACTTTGCTCCATCGGACTTTTGTTGGGCAAAAGTTTGTCCGTTTGCAGACCCAACTTTTTTCCTATGAAAACAAAACCAAACGAAAAAAAGTTTGTCCGATGGAGCGTAGACACGGTCGGATTGTTAGTCCAACTTGCTTTAAACGAAGTTTGTTGGGCAAAAGTCCGACCGTGTGTACGGGGCTTTAGAGTGGGTTTTATGGTTGTTTTGTGTGGGGGATTATGTAGGGGTGGGGGATGGTGGAATATGGGTGTTGAGTGTGTGACCATTGGTACATATGGGTTGTGAGTGTTGAGTGTAACGGGTTAAAGCGGAAGTCCGCCTAATTTTTTTTTTTTAAAGTCAGCAGCAACAAATACTGATACAAATACTTTTAAAATAAGGACACTTACCTGTCCAGCGCGATGTCGGCACCCGAAGCCAACCCGTCCCTCGGTCCTCGGATGCTGCCGCCGCCATCTTCGGTAAGGGAATCAGGAAGTGAAGCCTTGCGGCTTCACTTCCTGGTACCCTACTGCGCCTGCGCGACTCTCGCTGCCTAATGCCACTGGTCCCTGCTGTCTTCTGGGACCCGTGTGTCTCCCAGAAGATAGCGGGGGCGTGGGACGTGACGTAGACTGCGGCAGATAATGCGAAGGGTCTATGCCCGGAAGTGGGCACAAATACCTGTCTTAGACAGGTATCTGCTCCCCCCTGAAAGGTGGCAAATATGACACCGGAGGGGAGAGGAATCCGGACAGCGGAGGTTCCATTTTTGTGTGGACCTCCGCTTTAAGAACTCTTGAGTGTCTTAGCTGCTGGGGGATTATGGGGGATACAGAGAGGGGTATGTGAAAGAGGGCGGACTTCTGGCTCTTTTTTTATTTTGGGGTCCTATGATAATTTGGCCATAGATCTAGGAATCTCTAATTACTTTGATGATGTTAGATCCTGTACCTCACAAAATTATTTTTTCCAATAACAGCTGTGAAGGTTACTGCTTAAGCCATATTTTATTTCTGCGGCACACATCAGATGGCACAGTTCTACACAGTAATAACAAATTAACGTAAATCACATAATGGAAATATTATTGCAATGAAAGCCTGATTAAAAGTCATGACCCAAATCTACTCAGACAATTATCCTTCTAAAATTGTAATTTTATGTGAGTCAAACTTACATCTGCTGATTTAGCTTTAAATAATGAAGCCATTGCATACTGCTAGTCTACACATACTGAACATTTTATGTATAACTGACAGCAGTGGAAAAATTATGGGGAAGGAAATTAATTCTCGTTCTAACAGAGAAAAAAATGGATAGTATACATACACTATATTTCCAAAAGTATTGGGACACCACCTGCCTTTTCACGCACATGAACTTTTTTTGCATTCCAGTCTTAGTCTGTAGGATTCAATATTGTGTTGCCCCACCCTTTGCAGCTATAACAGCTTGAACTCCCTGGGAAGGCCGTCCACAAGGTTTAGGAGTGTGTCTATGGGAATGTTTGTCCATTTTTCCAGAAGCGTATTTGTGAGGTTAGGCACTGATGTTGGACAAGAAGGCTCACAGTCTCTGCTCTAATTCATCCCAAAGGTGTTCTATCTGGTTGAGGTCAGGACTCTGGGCAGGCCAATCAAGTTCCTCCACTTCAAACTCCATGACTTTATGAATCTTGCTTTGTGCACTGGTGCACAATCATGTTGGAACAGGAAAGGAGCATCCCCAAACTGTTCCCACACAGTTAGGAGCATGAAATTGTCCAAAATGTCCTAATATGCTGACGCCTTAGGAGTTCCCTTCACTGGAACTAAGGGGCCAAGCCCAACCCCTGAAAAACAACCCCACACCACAACTCCCCACCAAATGATTTGGACCAGTGCACAAAGTCCTGACTTCAACCTGATATAACATCTTTGGGATGAATTAGAGCGGAGACTACGAGCCAGGACTTCTCGTCCTCATCAGTGCCTGACCTCACAAATACACTTCTGGAAGAATGGTCAAACATTCCCATAGACACACTCCTAAACCTTGTGGACAGCCTTCCCAGAAGAGTTGAATCTGTTATAGCTGCAAAGAGTGGGCCAACTCAATATTGACAATGGGTGACGGGTGTCTCCGCTATCACAGGGAGGAGTGTGTGAGGATCAGGGGGAGAGGAGGCAGGAACTGGGATATATTACATGTTCCACCCTAAATACTGGTGCAACATGTAACATGTTCCAAAGGTGAACCTATCCTTTAATTCTGATTGCTAGCTCTTTTAGGCAATAAGCCCCTATAGGTCAGCGGTCACTTTTAGTTGTTGTCTGGTTCTAAATTTAGGGGATACATTTTTTTTTAGTTTATCCTTTATAATAGGCTAAACAGTCTTATTTGAAGCAAGACGTCCCTTTAAAAAGTGGGCTTTTGTTTAAGGGGTGGAATTTTGGGGTATTCATTTCTTTTATATTTTATTTTTTCATATTTTATGTTGACGTTCACATGCTTCTGACGATCTGTTCTTGGAGCTGCCTTTTGTTTTCAGCATGCAGCTGTATCATTTGAATGAGAGAAAAAAGAAATGTAAGAGCAATATGTGCACCTAAACAACCTGATATTATATCACTTACATTTACCACATCCCCATGAACAATTTTAAGGCATCTTATCTAAAGGATTTGCATATTTCCAATGTTGTCCATAATCCGCATCAAAAGACCTTCTCCCAACTATGGATATATTTTTTTTTTTTTATTGGTACGTGTCTTCCATGACAGTGACCAGGTTTTCATGCCTTCTTATTGACAGGAATTTTTCCAATTAGCCATAATGTCCCGAACCTACTAACAGAAATTGCCCCATGGAGATTCACCAGTAAGTTCAAGCTTGACAAATTTGTAACATGATTCACCGAACCCTTGGTGAATTGAACCTGAGCAGAAATGCTAATTCCTACTCTGTTTATTATATTTTGTAAAGAATTATTGGTATAAGTACAATCATCTCAAACATTTTATAAAAATAATATGAAACTTTAATGTTAGATGCTAAAATGTTTTAACCATTGTTTTATCATTTAACAACTCTATGAGAATTTGCACACCTTGAATTACCCGCAAAAGCCAATATTAGTTCAAATACAGTTGAACCTTGGAATACGAGCATAATCTGTTCCAGGAGAATGCTTGTAATCCAAAGAACTTGCATATCAAAGCGAGTTTCCCCATTGAAGTCAATGGAAACTAAAATAATTTGTTCCGCATTGACTTCAATAGGATGCAATACCGCATGCAGCCAGAGGTGGGGGGGCCCCGGAGAGCCTCGGAAACGGCCGGAAAGGCCAGAGGACACGTCGGCTGACCTCAGCAAACGTCGGAAAGGCTCGGAAACGGAATATTTCCGTGTCTTTCTGAGCATTGCCGAACTGCGACAATCGGCTGCGATCGTCGCTGTTCGGCTCTGCTCTGCTCCGGCGCCCCCGCACCTCAGGCCAAATGCAGTACTGCAGGCCCTATTAGGTTGAATTCTGCTCGTCTTGCGAGACAACACTCGCATACCGAGTCAGAATTTAAAAAAAAAGTTGCTCGTAAATCAAAACGCTCGTTAACCGCGTTACTCTTAAACCGAGGTTCCACTGTATTGATTTTTTTTTTTGTACATACAGTCTTGTATGACACCCAAGAACTTTGGTAACAATCGTAAATATAACTTAGGTTAAAAGGAACACATAACCACAAGCTTTGAAGAGCAATATTTATATCTGTAAAGTAAAAGGATTGACTAGGACTTCAAATGTTTGGTAAGTACAGTCCATTTAATTAAAATTGTATGCAGTTAGTGCATGTAGCAATGGTTTTCTCACAAGCAATGCAGCTGTTTCATCAAACTTGGCATATTTTTGCATTTTCCTTTTTACTGTTGACTATTGACACTTTTTGTGGGTTTTTTTCATCAACACAAACAAACATGGCCTCAGTCAAATGAGCGCAGTGGGAAAAGTAGTGGGATGTTACTGACTGGGTGAGCATAAACACATATTTCCATGGTGAATTAAAAGCTTGGTTTATTAATATATATCATTCCTATTTAGGGTGTAACATGAAACATCTTGACCTAACCAAACCCTCCATCTTCACACTACCACCCCCACTTACTTGAATAATGGGGTGCTACTCCCTGGAGTGTCCTGTTGGTTTTTCAGTTGAGCTCAGCTGTTTATGGTTCCACCCACACAGTAGTGTAATCCATCCACAGATCCAATCACAGGGATCTGTGAATAGGAAGACTACAAGTCCCATCTGTTATTATTGCATAGTTTATTGTTCACTTCCTCCAGACCCATAACATTAGGTGAGTACCTCTGTATGGACCTGGAGCTGGGATGTAAACAATGCAGGGGTCTGTGCAGGGAAAATGTCTGTGCCTTTTAAACAATATTGTAACCGGCATATGCTACAGATTATTTTGTTATGTACAGAACAACAAGGTTAGTGCCAAGAATCCCTCAACGCTTTCCTTTTGCTGTTTTTTGAGGAAATGTATTGCTGCTTTTCTTCTAACTGGTGAAAACATTTTATCAAGAGATTTTATATTCCACAGGGAGATTTTACCTAATCGTCAACATAAACACCTACACAATGAGAAAGGAAACACTGTGAATATATTCCTTTCCCAAAAAAGGGTAAATAAAAAATGTAACTATTCAAGAACAGTGTATTGCATTAACCATATAGTATTAATGACTGAGTATGAAATAACATTTTGCTTTGGTTCCCTGGAGTACAAAACCATATAAGAAATGATATCTAACACAGTGAACGATGCAAATTTTTGCAATGTATTATACCAAATATGTTGCCACAGCCAGCAAAAACACAAGGAAGCAAGGGATGTTTCTTTCCCAGACTTACCTTTATGCATAAAGCTGAAATCTAGACAGACATAAAATACAAAAATGAATGCAGCTTTGTATTCTTTAACACATGATAAAATGTTTTTTTAAATGTAAGTAGTGTAAGTATCTGTATTTGACCTGGTATCAGCCACTTGCAATGCCCCTACACCAAAGCTAAGACTTTTTAACCACTTCAACACCAGGCCTATTCTGGCACTTTTTGCCTTCATGTAAAAACATATTTTTTTTTGCTAGAAAATAAGTCAGAACCCCCAAACATTATATATATATATTTTTTTAGCAGACACCCCAGGGAATAAAATGGTGGTCATTGCAACTTTTTATCTTGCACGGTATTTGCGCAATAATTTTTCAAACACCTTTTTTGGGGAAAATAAATGGTTTCATGAACTAAAAAATAACAAAACAGTAAAGTTAGCCCAATGTTTTTATATAATGTGAAAGATGATGTTACGCTGAGTAAATAGATACCTAACATGTCACTCTTTAAAATTGCACACACTCATGGAATGGCGCCAAACTTCGGTACTTAAAAATCTCCATAGGCGACGCTTTAATTTTTTTTACAAGTTGCTATTTTCAAGTTACAGAGGAGGTCTATTGCTAGAATTGTTGCACACGCTCTAACGCACGCTCCGAAACCTCACATGTGAAGTTTGAATGGCGTTTACATATGTGACCGGGACTTACATGCCTGTTCACTTCTGAGCTCGAGCTACCGGGACAGGGGCACTTTAATTTTTATTTTTTATTTTTTTTAATTTTACTTAATTTTTTTATTTTTACACTTTTTTTTTTGGATCCCTTTAATTCCTATTACAAGGAATGTAAACATCCCTTGTAATAGGAATATATTGTGACAGGTCCTCTTGATGGAGAGATGCAGGGTCAATAAGACTCCACATCTCTCCTCTAGGCTGGAAAGCATGAGATCGTGAAAAAAAATTCACTGATCTCATGCTGACAGCCATGATTGCGGCTTTGTTTACTTCCGGGTACCCAGGCGTGACATCACAATGTCGCGCCCGGGCCTCCGACGGTCATAGAGATCACGAAAAACTTTATTGTCGTGAGCCGGCGCCGGCCGATTCGTTCTCCGGGCCCCCGATGGCATGGGAGTGCCCGGAGAAGCACTTGATGGCGGCCGGAGGGGGGACGTCCCCTCCCGCCGCCTATAAGAACGATCAAGCGGCGGAACTGCTGCTATGATCATTCTTATAGTGCACAGAATTGCCGGCAGAAAATAGTGATATCTGAATGATGCCTGTAGCTGCAGGCATCATTCAGATATCACCGCACAAAGTCGAGGACGTCATATGACGTCCTCGGTGTTGAAGTGGTTAAAGGGAAAAGAACCAGTTAGTTGTTCTACAATACTTATGCAGTAACAAGGAGTGTGCTGATAAGAAGAGAGTATAGAGCAGGGGTAGGCAACCTTCTAGAGACTTAAACAACAATAATGAAGCCATTAGAAAGCTGGTGATTGGTTGCTTAGGACCAGCCTGTGTCCTAGCAACCAATCACCAGTGGTTTAACCTAAAAAGTTAATTTGTAAAAAGTTAATTTGTCCGACTCCTCCCCCTGCCCTGCCCTTCATCCTGAGCTGTGCTTCCTCCCGATCTCTGCTGTTCATTGATAACAGTGGCGGAGGCTGGAGGCTGGGAGGGACAGAGAAGGAGCAGGACATAGAAGGCGCGGAGGAGCTGTGGAGGAGGCTGGTGGTGGGAGGGAGAGAGAGACCCGACATAAAAAGCGTGGGGGTGCCACGGAGGAGACTGGGAGGAAAGACAAGGCATGGGTTGGCAGAGCAGGAACCTGTTTGCAATCTACCTGTCACCTGCAGGCGGTCGATAGGTGGACCGCGATCGATGGGTTGCCGACCCCGGTGTAGTGTGTCTGCTTTCACTCTACAGTAACAGGTTGTAGGAGGGATAAGAACTGTATTTTTTAACTGGGGGAGAGATAACTCATGTCTCCTGCTCTGACAGATATGGCTGTTTTTATACAATCTAATGAGAGCACCAAACAAATGACCAAGAGTTTTTAATGAAGGAAATACAGTAGATGAATAGCAGAAATAATTAAGCATGTTTCGAGAATTAAACACCCCCCCCCCCTTTAATCAAGGCTAGGGATGAGCTTCGGGTTCGAGTCGAACACACATTCGACTCAAACATCGGCTGTTCGATGAAAATCGAACGTTATGGGGCATTCGCGCCAAATTCGAGTGGCGCGAACGGCCCACAATACACTGTGCCATCGCAGTGCAATCCCGGCACTGTGATTGGCCAAGCATGCACTGTGACCCCGCATGCTTGGCCAATCACAGCGCCAGCAGTGAGGAGAGCCATAATTGGCCACAGGCAGGATGCCTGTGGCCAATCATAGCTCAGGGGGGTTTAGTACACGCCCCACACTATAAAAGGCTGCCAGCGTGGCGGCCTTGTGCAGTGTGTTCCGGCGTGCAGGGAAAGAGATACATAGGCAGGGACAGTGTGTTCTATGTTCTGTTCTTTTCTCAGGCATCTGCATCTGCTGTTCTCTAAGCTAGATAGGCAGGCAGAGATAATGTGTTATTTTCTTAGGCATCTGCAGGAGTTGCTGTTCATTGCTGTTCTCTAAGCTAGATAGGCAGGCAGGGACAGTGTGTTCTTTTCTCAGGCATCTGCAGGAGTTGCTGTTCATTGCTGTTCTCTAAGCTAGATAGGCAGGCAGGGACAGTGTGTTCTTTTCTCAGGCATCTGCAGCAGTTAGTGGGTGTTGTGTGCCCCAGCACAGTATACACCTGTATATACCCGTCATTGCTGTTCTCTAAGCTAGATAGGCAGGCAGGGACAGTGTGTTCTTTTCTCAGGCATCTGCAGCAGTTAGTGGGTGTTGTGTGCCCCAGCACAGTATACACCTGTATATACCCGTCATTGCTATTCTCTAAGCTAGATAGGCAGGCAGGGATAGTGTGTTTTTTTCTCAGGCATCTGCAGCAATTAGTGGGTGTTGTGTGCCCCAGCACAGTATACACCTGTATATACCCATCATTGCTGTTCTCTAAGCTAGATAGGCAGGCAGGGGCAGTGTGTTCTTTTCTCAGGCATTTGCAGCAGTTAGTGGGTGTTGTGTGCCCTAGTACAGTATACACCTGCATATACCCGTCATTGCTGTTCTCTAATACAGGCATCTGTAGGAGTTTGTGGGTGTTGTGCGCCCTAGTACAGTATACACCTGTATATACCCATCATTGCTGTTCTCTAATACAGGCATCTGCAGGAGTTAGTGGGTGTTGTGTGCCCTAGTACAGTATACACCTGTATATACCCGTCATTGCTGTTCTGTAATAAAAGGCATCTGCTGGAGTTAGTGGGTGTTGTGTGCCTCCAGCACAATATACACTACCCAATTGTTGGTTTTCCCATCTCCCTGCAGGCCATTACTATGTCTGGAAGGCCAACAAGGAGAGGCAGACAGTCAGGAGCCAATAAAAGAGGGCAAGCAGGCTCTGTGTCTAGAGACAACAGTGCTGGTCGTGGACACGGTGCATCATCATCAGCACGTGGCCATGGGACACGTTTGTCCTTATTTTCGGCAGCTGGACGTGTTGAGCCCCATCATGCCAAAGACTTGGTAGAGTGGATGACCAAGCCCTCCTCATCCTCCTCATCCTCTCTCACCCAGGATCAGGGTACTGGCAAAGCAGCTGCCAATGCGTCCTCTTCCCTCGTATAAATGTCATCATCAGTCACTCCTTCCCTAGACCCACCGTGTCCTCCTGAGGAGTCCCCCGAACTGTTTGAGCACAGTGTTGGGTACATGCTCCAGTTCCAGGAGGATGCCCAGCGTTTCGGAGGGTCTGAAGATGATACCCAGCTAGAGGAAGGCAGTAGCGTGAGAATAGAGAGAGGGGATGCTCAAGAAGGACAGCAATCTGGCAGTCATGTTCCAGCAGCTGCAGAATACTGCCAGATTGGCTCCAGTGATGAGGAGGGAGGGGATGATGAGGTCACTGACTCCACGTGGGTGCCTGATAGGAGAGAGGAGGAGGAGGAGGATAAGGAGGAGGCCCATCTCCAACGAGGCAGGATGCACTCCGGGGGCCAGCGTAAGGGCAGCACACCGACTAAATCACACCGCAGAGCTCTGCCTGTGCAGGGCGCTGCCTCTGCCCGTTATTACAAAAGTTCTTTGGTGTGGGCCTTTTTTGAGTCGAGTGCATCAGATTGCACAGCTGCTGTTTGCAACATATGTCTCAAGCGTATCTCGCGTGGCCATAACATCAGCCGCTTGGGCACCACATGCTTGACCAGACATATGTTGACCTGCCATGCAGCTCGTTGGCAAGCGTACCTTAAAGACCCACACCAAAGAACAAAGCGGACCTCTCCTTGCTCCTCATCAGCTGGGATCTCCAACCCCACTGTACCTTCAGTCCTCTCTGAAACCTGCACTGAGAGGAATGAAGTTGTAGAATTAGGTGTGTCACAGCCAAGTACTTGCAGGCACTCTGCTAGCAGTACACCGACGTCCGATTATAGCAGGCAAATTTCCCTGCCCCAGCTGCTGGACCGTCGAAAGAAGTTCACTCCCAGCCATCCACCTGCCCAGCGGTTGAATGCTAGCTTGGCTAAATTGCTAGCACTTCAACTGCTGCCTTTTCAGTTGGTAGACTCGGCCCCCTTCCGTGAGTTTGTGCAATGTGCGGTTCCTCAGTGGCAGGTTCCCAAACACCACTTTTTCTCACGGAAGGCGATTCCGGCTCTCTAACGGCATGTGGAAGGCAGTTACCAATGCCTCGCTGGACAGGGCGGTCAGCTGTATGGTGCATATTACCGCTGACTCATGGTCCAGCAGGCATGGACAGGGACGTTACCTTTCTTTCACGGCCCATTGGGTCACTCTTTTGGCAGCTGGGAAGGATGCAGGACAAGGTGCAGTAGTGTTGGAGGTTTTTCCGCCGCCACGCCTCCAAAATGCTACTACTGGTTGTGACACACCTCTCTCCTCCACCCCCTCCACTTCTTCTTCCTCCATGGCCTCTTCCTGTGCTTTGTCCTTGGAACCAGCGGTGCTCCATAGGCGTTCAAGGGGCTACGCAAGTACGCAGGCAAAAAGATGCCATGCCGTGCTTGCGCTGGTGTGTTTGGGGGACAGGAGCCACACTGGGGCAGAGGTTCTGTCAGCTCTGCAGGGGCAGGCCGAAAGGTGGTTGACGCCACACCAGCCTAAGCCAGGAATGGTGGTTTGCGACAATGGCACCAACCTCCTCTCCGCCCTCCGACAGGGACAACTGACCCATGTGCCCTGTGTGGCTCACGTCCTTAACCTGGTGGTGCAGCGGTTCTTGGGCAGGTACCCGGGCTTACAGGATGTCCTGAGGCAGGCCAGGAAAGTCTGTGTGCATTTCCGCAGATCATATAATGCCAGTGCTCAGCTGGCTGAGCTGCAAAAGGAGTTGAACCTGCCCAAGAACCGCCTTATATGTGACATGCCCACCAGGTGGAACTCAACGTTGGCCATGCTGCAGAGGGCCATCAATGAGTACCTGTGTGACTACGGCACCAGGACAGGGTCAGGGGAGCTCAGGTTTTTTTCACCACGCCAATGGGGCATGATCAGGGATGAATGCACTGTCCTGGCACCATTTGAGGAGGCCACGGGGCATGATCAGGGATGCATGCACTGTCCTGGCACCATTTGAGGAGGCCACGAGGATGGTGAGCAGTGACAGTGCATGCATCAGTGACACTGTACCTCCTGTCCACCTGTTGGAATAATGGACAGGGCACTTGAGGCAGAACAGAGGCAGGAAGAGGAGGACTTCCTTGCCTCTCAAGGCCCCCTTTACCCAGACAGTGTTCCTTGTGTCCCACCCATCACACAGGAAGAGGATGATGAAGAGGAGGAGGAGGATTGTGTCAGCATGGAGGTGGAGCATGGCACTCAGCATCAACAGCAGCAGTCTTTTAGGGATGATTTACAGTCCCAACAAACCTTATTTTGAAATGTCACATCCCTTCAAGACTGCCTATGCTGATTCTGAGTGACTGTCCTGTTATGTTGACTGACTATCCTCCTCCTCCTCCTCCTCAATGATCCGATTCATGATGATAGCTTGGAAGAACATTTTTGTTTCTGGGTGCCACCACCAGTGGCTAAGGCCCAATTTTTCAGCCCCTGTTTAACAGGGGCATGTAATTAAAAAAATTTATGCAATGCTTTGCAGCAGGGCTCATTCCTGCACTCCAACTAGAGTATCTGGGAGAGGTTGCAGTGTCGTGGCACCAGCACCAGTGCCTAAGGCCCAATTTTTCAGCCCCTGTTTAACAGGGGCGTGTAATTACAATTTTTGATGCAATACTTTGCAACAGGGCTCATTGCTGTGCTCCAAGTACAGTATCTGTGAGGGGTTGCAGTGTTGTGGCACCAGTGCCTAAGGCCCAATTTTTCTACCCCTGTTCAACAGGGGCATGTAATTACAATTCTTGATCTAATAATTCACAGCAGGGCCCATTCCTGCGCCCACCAAGAGTAACTGTGAGGGCTTACAGTGTTGTGGCAACACCACCACCACCACCACCACCAAAGGCCCAATTTTTCTGCCCCTCTTTAACAGGGGCATGCAATTACAATTCTTGATCTAATAATTTACAGTAGGGCCCATTCATGCGCCCACCAAGAGTAACTGTGAGGGCTGACAGTGTTGTAGCACCAGCACCATCACCAAAGGCCCAATTTTTCCTACCACTGTTCAACAATGGCATGTAATTACAATTCCTGATATAATAGTTCACAGCAGGGCGTTCCAGCGCCCACCAAGAGTAACTGTGAGGGCTCACAGTGTTGTGGCAACACCAACATGTAAGGGGCAAATTTCAGCAGAGTATATATGGCAGGCCCCTACTTTCAAACATCCAACTTACAAACGACTCCTACTTGCAAACGGCAAGCCATTTTTCTCAAAGATTTTCATCCATATTACCGGGACCAGACATTACATTAAAGCCGCAAGCAGTTTTAAATGGCTTTTTTTCCTTTACAAATGTCATTTTGTGCAGGGACAGTTCTAAACACGGGAAGCACATGCCACTTCACATGCATTACTTTAGACACCCCCCAGGTACGATATTTAAAGGAATATTTCACTTTTTTTTTTCACTTTATGCATCATTAAAATGACTTTGTTTTGCAATGATACATGTCCCCTGGGGCAGAACCCGGGTCCCCAAACCCTTTTTAGGACAATAACATGCATATTAGTCATTATAATTAGCACTTTAGATTTTGAACGTTCGCATCCATTGTATTTAATAGGGTTCTAACGTTCGCGCAAACTTTCGGTCCGTTCAAAGGTTCTGGTGCGAACCGAACCGGGGTGGTGTTCGGCTCATCCCTAATCAAGGCCTATTGGCTGTGCTTAATTCAACTCAATGGGGTTGATTTACTATAACTGGAGAGGGCAAAATCTGGTGTAGCTGTGCATAGACACTAATCAGCTTCTAGGTTTACTTTGTCAAAGCTTAATTTAACAAAGTGAAGTTAGAAGCTGATTGGCTACCATGCACAGCTTCACCAGATTTTGTACTCTCCAGTTTTAGTAAATCAACCCGAATTAATAAAGTATTTGTGAATGCCAAAAAAACCTCTGCATTCACTAACAGTGGCTTAACCTGCCCTCTTTAAACAGTTTCAAGCTGTAAATCACAGTACAGATCTATTTGGTATCTTCTTACCTGTGTCCACCTAAAGGGATGTAAACCCTTACATATACGCAGTGAAGTAAACAGCCTCAGATGATACACAGGGATGAAACAAATATCCCTACATAAGTTTTACATGCATATCTGCTGTCTTTACCTTTCTATATTCTTTAGAATTCTTATATCACTTCCTCATTCATCTGTAGGAGTGTAGTCTTGGCTTGCACTGGGAGACAGATGATTGGAGGAAAGGCACACACCCCCACACCCCCTCCACATAGGCAGCGACTTGCAGAGCTCTGCTGTGACAAGACAAGCTCTCTGCCAATTTATTTCCCATCTCTGAGAACTTGTCAGAAGTTATCATGCTGATAACAGAGGAACGTATGTGCCCAGGTCAAATTTCATGAATCCGGTTTACATCCACTTTAAGCAAAATCAAAATTCCTAAATCCTGGAAGAGCTGAATGAAGGAGGAATGTCCTCCCCCCCCCCCCCAAATACATTGGCTCTTTTTTGTTATTAATCAATTTTATCATTAAATACCTTGTTCAGCAGCACATTTGTTTAGCACTCCTACAGTATGTGTTGTATGTATTCTTTAATCTGAGTCCTTCACCTGTTTTTAATGCCCCATACACAGGATCCTAAAATCGGACGACAGATCGCCCGACTTTTTTCGCTTACTAGTCGCAAGTAGAAATTAACTAGGTTACTAAATTCATGAAAATTCTCATACGACAGAAAAATTTTCGGAAAGTGATGTTATGTGTTGTAGTGTATTTGTGTTGTATTTTTGGACGACAACTGTACTGACTAAACGAAAATCGTATGATCTGGTATCGTACAAGGAAAATTTTCACGCTTGTCCTATCAGAAAATATCGGATGAACTGTCATGAGCGGCTATCAAAAGCTCTGTACTAGCGATCAGATTATCATACGATCGCATCGAAAGCGTTATTTTTCGTACAATTTTCATATTGTGTGTACGGCCATAAGAGGAGTTCCCGTATTGAGTAATAGTGCCGAACAGGAGCCAGTGTGCCCAGTGACAATTTCAGTGACCCTTAGAAAATCTGAATTCAGCACCCCATTTATTCTTGTGCTTTGACAGGGCTGTGTGGCACAGTAGTGTAAATCTCAAGACTAGATGGACAGAAATACAAATACTTTGGCAGGCAAAATTGTCTTCATATATGTATACCATTTGTGTATTTAGCTGTTTGTCTGCAGATCAGCTTTAAAACTATTTCTTGGCAAGAACTACCTTTACTCCTCAGCAGGAGCATAAAAAAGGGAACCAATGTCCCCCCTCTTGAGATCCCAGCTGCAGTGCAGCTATAGATAACACCCAGCATGACATTTAGTATAGAGGAGCAAACATCTCTATATGCATGTAAGAATTAAAAACAACCTATTGTGGTTCAATTATTTTTATTTTGCTTCCAACTTTGAAGACATTTACATGCAGAGTTACAAAAGTATTTCTAAATAGGGATGAGCTTCGAGTTTGAGTCAAACTCATGTTCGACTCGAACATTGCCTGTTCGCCCGTTCGCCGAACAGCGAACAATGTGGGGTTTTCACGGCAAATTCGAAAAGTCTATGGGAGACATCTAAAGTACTAATTTTAAAGGCTTATATGCAAGTTATTGTCCTAAAAAGTGTTTGGGGACCCGGGTCCTGCCCCAGGGGACATGTATCAATGCAAAAAAAGTTTTAAAAACGTCAGTTTTTTCGGGAGCAGTGATTTTAATAATGCTTAAAGTGAAGCAATAAAAGTGAAATATTCCTTTAAATTTCGTACCTAGGGTGTGTGTATAGTATGCATGTAAAGTCGCGCTTGTTTCCCGTGCTTAGAACTGTCCCTGCAAAAAGTGTAATTTCTGAAGGAAAAAAAGTCATTTAAAACTCACCTGCGGCTATAATGAATTGTCGGCTCCCGGCAATACATAGAAAAGTCATTGATAAAAAAAAAAAAAAAGGATGGGGGTCCCCCCAAATTCAATTACCAGGCCCTTCAGGTCTGGTATGGTTATTAGGGGAACCCCGCCGCAAATTTTTAAAAAAAATGCGTGGAGTTCCCACAAATATCCATACCAGGCCCTTCAGGTCTGGTATGGATTTTAAGGGGAACTCCACCACAAATTTAAAAAAAAATGGCGTGGAGTTCCCCCAAAAATCCATACCAGACCCTTTATCCGAGCACGCAACCTGGCAGGCCGCAGGAAAAGAGGGGGGGACGAGAGAGCATCCCCCCCCTCCTGAACCGTACCAGGCCACATGCCCTCAACATGGGCAGGATGTCCCCATGTTGATGGGGACAAGGGCCTCATCCCCACAACCCTTGCCTGGTGGTTGTGGGGGTCTGCGGGCAGGGGGCTTATCGGAATCTGGAAGACCCCTTTAACAAAGGGGACCCCCAGACCCCGCCCCCCCCCATGTGAATTGGTAAGGTGTACATTGTACCCCTACCATTTCACGAAATATGTGTAAAAAAAAAAATGTAAATAAAACACACAAACACCTTGGAAAAGTACTTTATTATAAAACAAAAAAAAAAAAACATTCCAGCGATGAAATCCAGTGTCCCGCGGCGATCCGATGTCCAGTGCTGTCCATCATTGGCTGAGCCTGAGCTGACCTGATGGGGAACTTCCTCCGCAGTGTATTAAATGTATAGACCCGCCCCTTCTAAAGTTCCCCATCAGGTCCGCTCAGCCAATGACTAGGTGTAAGGCTAAGCGGACCAGATGCGGAACGTGAGAAGGGGCGGGTCTATTCATTTATTACACAGTGGAGGAAGTTCCCCATCAGGTCCGCTCAGCCAATGACGTAGGCGGGGTCTGACATACGAAGGGGCGGACCTGATGGGGAACTTCCTCCACTGTGTAATAAATGAATAGACCCGCCCCTTCGGAAGTGATGTGATGTGTTGTAGTGTATTTGTGCTGTATTTTCGGACGACAACTGTACTGACTAAACGAAAATCGTACGATCTGGTATCGTACAAGGAAAATTTTCACGCTTGTCCGATCAGAAAATATCGGATGAACTGTCATGAGCGGCTATCAAAAGCTCTGTACTAGCGATCAGATTATCATACGATCGCATCAAAAGCGTTATTTTTAGTACAATTTTCATATTGTGTGTACGGGCCATAAGAGGAGTTCCCGTATTGAGTAATAGTGCCGAACTGGAGCTAGTGTGCCCAGTGACAGTTTCAGTGACCCTTAGAAAATCTGAATTCAGAACCCCATTTATTCTTGTACTTTGGCAGGGCTGTGTGGCACAGTAGTGTAAATCTCAAGACTAGATGGACAGAAATACAGCCAATGGCGTAGGCGGGGTCTGACATACGAGGGGGCGGACCTGATGGGGAACTTCCTCCACTGTGTAATAAATGAATAGACCCGCCCCTTCTCACGTTCCGCATCTGGTCCGCTTAGTCTTACACCTACGTCATTGGCTGAGCGGACCTGATGGGGAACTTTAGAAGGGGCTGGTCTATTCATTTAATACACTGCGGAGGAAGTTCCCCATCAGGTCCGCTCAGGCTCAGCCAATGACAGACAGCGCTGGACATCAGATCGCCTTGGGACACTGGATTTCATCACTGGAATTTTTTTTTTAAAATAAAGTACTTTTTCAAGGTGTTTGTGTTTTATTGACATTTTTTTTACACTTTCTTCGTGAAATGGTAGGGGTACAATGTACCCCTTACCAGTTCACATAGGGGAGGGCAGGATCTGGGGGCCCCCTTTGTTATAGGGGTCTTCCAGATTCCGATAAGCCCCCTGCCCGCAACCACCAGGCAAGGGTTGTGGGGATGAGGCCCTTGTCCCCATCAACATGGGGATATCCTCCCCATGTTGAGGGCATGTGGCCTGGTATGGTTCAGGAGGGGGGGCACTCTCTCGTCCCCCCCTCTTGTCCTGCGGCCTGCCAGGTTGCGTGCTCGGATAAAGGGTCTGGTATGGATTTTGGGGGGAACTCCACGACACTTTTTTTTTTATTTGGGGTGGAGTTCCCCTTAAAATCCATACCAGACCTGAAGGGCCTGGTATGGATATTTGGGGGAACTCCACACATTTTTTTTTTTTATTTGCGGCAGGGTTCCCCTTAATATCCATACCAGACCTGAAGGGCCTGGTAATTGAATTCGGGGGGACCCCAAAGCTTATTATTTTTTTTTTTGTATCAATGACTTTTCTCTGTATTGCCGGGAGCCGACAATTCATTATAGCCGCGAGTGAGTTTTAAATAACTTTTTTTCTTTCAGAAATGACATTTTGTGCAAGGACAGTTCTAAGCACAGGAAACAAGCGCTGCTTTACATGCATATTATACACACCCCCCAGGTACGAAATTTAAAGGAAAATTTCACTTTTATTTTTTAATTTTAAGCATTATTAAAATCACTGCACCTGAAAAAACGGCCGTTTTTAAAACTTTTTTTTGCATTGATACATGTCCCCTGGGGCAGGACCCGGGTCCCCAAACCCTTTTTAGGACAATAACTTGCATATTAGCCTTTATAATTAGCACTTTTGATTTTGGAACGTTCGAGTCCATTGTATTTAATAGGGTTCTAAAGTTCACGCTAACATTCTGGCTGTTCGCAGGTTCTGGTGCGAACCGAACAGGGGGGTGTTCGGCTCATCCCTATTTCTAAAGTACCAGTATAATGTAATACAGGCACTGCTGGATGGGAGCAGGTCAAATAAAAACAAGGGTACTTAACATTTGGGCAGAGGTGCAAGGGGAAGGTCGGAGAAATCACATTAGTTGCACAAGAAAGCACTGAAAAAGGGAAGGGGGGATGAGGAGCCTAAATTTTCAGAAGGGTCACATCAAACCATGAAGGAACCAAATGTGTTAACCAGGGGTACCAAATGACCGAATGAAAGGTCACAGCATTAAGCTCGACCACCATGGCTTAGCTCAAAGGGGAAAAAAGCTTGCAGTTCTCCTGCTTTATTTTATCCCCACAGGTTGTTGGAGATTGCGGCATAATCCCTGGGTAGCAACAGCTATGAGATTGGTGGACGCAGGCAAGCAGCTGATTGGCCAGTTTTAGCGCCGACTAGCCCGTGGGGGTGAAGCTAGCAGAGGAGCGGGAGCATTTTACCTCAGACCGTTCCTGACCAGGCAGTGACGCGGAGCTCCTGCACCATGAAGCGCCATTCTCCCAACAGCCGCGAGTCCCTCCTGTGTCAGCTGTTGGAGAAGGCGGAGAGTAGAGGCGGTGAAGAATGGCTAATGCGGTGCCTGGAGGTGGAGAGCGGTTCAGCTCCACCCGACCGTATTTCCCCTGGGACAGAAGAAGGTTCGTCTGCGGGCGGGGGCGGAACAAGACAACAGCCTGGAAGAAAGAAGAAGCGTCAGAAGACAGCGGCTTCTCCTCAGCTGGCAGTTCAGGAGAGGGCAGTCAGTGTCCTGTCACAGAGTGCTTCTCGTCCGCGGGAGTGCAGCGCTACTCACCCTATACCTGAAGAGGCGAGTGAGCACAAAGAGGTCCCTGATGGTGAGACGTGTGTCATTTCTCCTATTTCTAAATTGTGCTTATTGATTATTTATCAAATGTGTTACAACAGTTTTTAAAGGGGAACATGTTAATGGTGCTGATAATGTTGCAAATTTGCAAGGAGCACAGGTAGCTGGTGCAAAGCACACTGTACAATCCAGTGAAATTTTAGGGGCACAAGTTATTGGTACAGAACAAGGCATTCAGCGGAGGAGTAATGTTATTAGTGAATGTCAGAGGGCACAGAGGTCTGGTGCTGAACATATGATTTATGATGCTTCTAATGAAGCTAATAAAGGCATTGCTATAGATAAAAGACATTTTATGAATGATGTTGGTGCCATTTGGCAGGATTCCAATGTTCCTATGTTACAGGACCAAGAACAAATGTTTACCTGCTCTAGGGTTGTTAGCCCTCAAATGTCTATTAACCCCTCATTGCCTCTTAGACCCTCTGCGAACACAGTGGGTGAATCTTCCTTTAAAGAGCCCCTTCCATGTGAGCTATCACCACTGGGTTTTCATTTACCCAAGTCGGTTAAAGACAAGATTTGGAGGGGCGAGTTCCTCGATATACTATCGATGTTACCAGCCTCCAAGGAATTCTTATCTAAGTCTGATAGGCAGGCTGGTGATAGGGCTGAGGAAGATAGGAGAAGGGCTAGCCCTAGAACCTTCCAGAACTGGTTGCAAGCCTTTTGCATCTATGCAGCAGTTATGGGTGAACGCTTCCCTGGTAAATGCTCAGGCTTGTTCCAACATAATTGCTGAAGCATTTCGCCACTTTGGAGGTTCTGCTTGGTTTACGTACGACGAGAATTTTCGTCAGAAATTAGTAGTCCATCCCTCATTACACTGGGGTTCGAAGGACGTGGGTTTGTGGCTGAATCTAATGTTACCAACGAAACCGCAGTTCACTCCTAGAATGCAACCCAACACTCAAAATGCATTTCACAAAGTCTTTTGTTTTGCCTTCAATGAAGGACAGTGCAAATTCCTGACGAATTGTAGATATAAGCATGAATGCTCCAACTGTAATGGAGCACATGCGGCAAGTAGGTGTTTTCGTAAATCGAATGCAACCTCTTTTCAGTCATTGCCCAGGGACACTCATGGGAAAAGCTCAGACTCCGGTGAGTCTGTCAAGAATGCGCCCTTGGCTAGAGCGCTATCCAGATCGAAGGATGGCGGCTCTGTTAATTGAAGGGTTCCAGGAAGGTTTTTTGGTCCCTTCTTTTCAAGGTCCGGGTTGTACCCGGGTACAGAATTTGGTATCTGCTTATACACACGCGGAAGTGGTCCAGGATGAAATATCTAAAGAACTGTTATACGGTAGGAATGCCGGCCCCTTTTCGGTTCTGCCATTTCGGGACTTTCACCTTTCCCCGTTCGGAATAGTTCCTAAAAAGGAGACGGGATGTTACAGAATGATACACCATCTTTCTTACCCCTCGAAATCTTCACTGAATGATGAAGTCTCTGATGTTTTAGCCCCGGTGTGCTACTCATCTTTTGATGAGGCGTTAGTCCTGTTAAGGCGGTCGGGCCAAGGTTCCCTGTTAGCTAAAGCTGACATTAAATCAGCCTTTCGCTTACTCCCAGTCCACCCCCAAGGTTTCAACTCCTTGGGTTTTCAGTTTATGGGTCAATTCTATTTTGACAAATGTATGCCCATGGGGTTTTCATTGTCTTGTTTTTATTTTGAAGCATTCTCCACTTTTTTACATTGGGTTTCGTCCAAATTGTCTCCCCATGGGGCAATTCTTCATTATCTGGATGGTTTTTTATTTATTGGACCAGAAGATTCAACTGAATGCCTGGAAACCTTGCAGGCATTTGTTTATATTTGCAAACACTTTGGTGTGCCGCTGGCATCCGGAAAAACGGTTTTTCCCTCTACCTCCCTCGAATTTTTAGGAATCACGATTGATTCTGAGCGCATGGAATTCAGGTTGCCGGAGCAAAAACTCCAGAAGATGAGATCTTTGATCTCAGTTTTCCTATCCAGGAAGAAGGTTCTTCTAAAAGAAGCTCAATCTCTTTTGGGGCTTTTAGCATTTGCAGCAAGAATTATTCCTATGGCTAGGGTTTTTTCACGCAGATTTTCACTGGCTATCGGGGGTATAAAGAACCCTTACGCTCACATTCGTATCTCTAAAGGGATTAGGGAAGACCTAAAAATTTGGGATTCCTTTTTGAGTAACTTTAATGGTTCCACGATATGGCAACTAGAATTTGCCGATAGCACCCAGTTGGAATTCTTTACTGATGCGTCTGGGTCCGTAGGCTTCGGGCCTTTTTAAGCGGTCACTGGTGTGCTGGTGAATGGCATAAGGAATGGCTTCAGAAGGACGTTCTACAAAAAATTTTCCTTTTGGAATTGTTCCCTGTCATAGTCTCAGTGGTAATTTGGAAGGAGGCATTTATGAATCATAGGATCTTACTTCACACTGACAACAAAGGTGTCCTTTTTGCTGTCAATACCTTATCTTCTAAGTCGGAACCTGTGATTAAATTATTGCGTTTTCTGGTTTTACATTGTATGCGTTTTAACATTTGGTTGAAAGCGGAGCACATACCGGGTATACATAATAACATTGCTGATGATTTGTCTCGTTCACAGTTCAAGAAGTTTCGGGACTTGGCTCCAGCGGCGAATCACCAGGGGACCCCTTGCCCAGATTTCCTCTGGGGCTTAATCTGGGACTGATGCTCTGTAATATCAGGAACTCAGTGTCAAGAAAGACGTGGTTGGATTATAAATTTTCATGGTCTAGGTGGTGTTCTTTCTGTCAAGATTTGAGTTTGGATCCATTGAGCGTCACCTCTTATGTAGCTTTATCTTTCTTATCTTTCCTTATCCAGTCACACCTTAGCCTGGCTTCCATTAGCAAAATTTTAGCCAGGGTCTATTTTTTTTCTGAAATTTGCTGGCCTACCGGCTCTGACCTCTTTCTTTCAGGTTACCCAAGTTCTCAAAGGGTTCAGGAACTCCAGGCCTTCTCAGGACAATACAGGGGCGGATCCAGGGGGGGCAACAGGGCAATTGCCCCCCCCAGACCATCTGTCACAATTGCTTGCTCTGTTTTTTTTTCTTTCTTGCGCCTGATCTCCCGGACTTTGGGGACCCGGTACCGGCTGGCCATAGGTCCCCTGGACCCCAAACTTGGCACACATGTAGCCCCATGTCTCCTCTACAAGTGTTCAACGTTTGGTGTCCGGGAGACCTACGGCCGGGGAGAACCGATTTTTCAAAGCCGGGCACTCCTTCCATAGACTCCCATGTTAAACATCAGTCTAGTCATGGGCACAGTGAAGCATGGGAACAGTGAGGCATGGGCACAGTGAGGCATGCAGATGGACACCCTAGGCTTATACTTGAGTCAATACGTTTTCCCAGTTTTTTGGGGTAAAATTAGGTGCCTCTGCTTATATTCGGGTCGGCTTATACTCGAGTATATACAGTACTTGTTCTGCGGCTGCCGCTGCCTCTCTGAGTCTCTCTCTCAGTTTCTCACATCAGCCGATCAGCGGCGCCGAGAGAGAGACTCGTCTAATGTAGTTACGCGGCGCACTGACACGATACCAGGGGCGGAGGAGGAGGTGGGTGGAGCCTCTTCCCTGCACTCGTTGCTAACGCCTGGGCCGCTTGGCGTCTAGCAACGAGTGACGTCAGTGAGTCACGTCGGGCCGCTCTGCGGGCAGGTGCGATAGCGTACGGCTCCACAGACGGGTAAGAAAGTGGGCGGCTCTGCTTGCAGCGCGGTTTGTGGGCGGGCGGCGCGGTTCGTGGGCAGATCGTGCTGCTCAGTGTGTTGGCAGCGCAGGTGAGAGAGAGAGCAGGCTCATCTCTCACCGCCCGTGCCTGTCCTGCATTCCTGCAGTGACTTCCGCCCTCACTGTGCAGGCAGCAGAGAGATTACATTATCTCTCTGCTGCCTGACTCTGGGAGTCTGGGACACAGCAAGAGACAACCAAAACTACACCTTAGCAGGCAAGTTAGTGACGATCCGCAAATTGTGTCAGGTGACGTGGCAAATGGCAATCTGCATCTGGCGGCAGGCAAGTGACAATCAGCAAGGTGTGGCAGGTGAGTGGCAAGTGACAATCCACAAGGTGTGGCTAGTGACAATCCGCAAGGTGTGGCAGGTGATGTGGCAAGTGACAATCCACAAGGTGTGGCAAGTGACAATCCACAAGATGTGGCAGGTGAGTGGCAAGTGACAATCCACAAGGTGTGGCATTTGACAATCCACAAGATGTGGCAGGTGAGTGGCAAGTGACAATCCGCAAGGTGTGGCAGGTGACGTGGCAAGTGACAATCCACAAGGTGTGGCAAGTGACAATCCACAAGGTGTGGCAGGTGACGTGGCAAGTGACAATCCACAAGGTGTGGCAGGTGACATGGCAAGTGACAATCCGCAAGGTGTGGCAGGTGACGTGGCAAGTGACAATCCGCAAGGTGTGGCAGGTGATAATCCACAAGGTGTGGCAGGTGACGTGGCAAGTGACAATTCACAAGGTGTGGCAGGTGATGTGGCAAGTGACAATCCGCAAGGTGTGGCAGGTGATGTGGCAAGTGACAATCCACAAGGTGTAGCAAGTGACAATCCGCAAGGTGTGGCAGGTGACGTGGCAAGTGACAATCCGCAAGGTGTGGCAGGTGATGTGGCAAGTGACAATCCACAAGGTGTGGCAAGTGACAATCTGCAAGGTGTGGCAGGTGACGTGGCAAGTGACAATCCACAAGGTGTGGCAGGTGACATGGCAAGTGACAATCCGCAAGGTGTGGCAGGTGACGTGGCAAGTGACAATCCGCAAGGTGTGGCAGGTGATGTGGCAAGTGACAATCCACAAGGTGTGGCAAGTGACAATCCGCAAGGTGTGGCAGGTGACGTGGCAAGTGACAATCCACAAGGTGTGGCTAGTGACAATCCGCAACGTGTGGCAGGTGATGTGGCAAGTGACAATCCGCAATGTGTGGCAAGTGACACGCTCAGGGCTCCCTCTAATTGCAGGCGACGGTGGCAAGTGACACACTCGGGGCTCCCACTGATTCTGCATTGAACTATTTAATTTTATATTACAATGTAATAATAGAAATAATGCGCTTCAATCATCCTGACACCATAACAACCATGGTGTCGGGATGATTGAAGCGCCGACACCAGCCATTTCCCCGATAAATTTCCCACCAAAAAAACATATTTTTTGTCAGTGCCCCTCCCGAGAAAAGACTCTGGATCCGCCCCTGGGACAATAGGCGTCCGATTTCAGTTGCCTTGTTGGCTGATCTCCTTAGAATTCTGCAGGAGGTTTGTTCATCTGATTTTGAGACCCTCCTTTTCAGAGCGGCTTTCTCAGTCGCTTTCTTTGGAGCCCTTAGGATTGGGGAATTTACGGCTGCAAATAAACAATGTTTATCTTTTCTTAGGTTTTCTCATGTTGAGATAGAAGGAGGTTTCCTTCATTTTTTCATTTGTAGATTCAAGTCTTCTCAGGTCGGGAAAGGTCAATGGTTCTCTTTAGCGAGCTCATCGAATGAGGCTATATGTCCTGTTCGTCAGGTTTCAATGTATATGTCAGTTAGACCTGTTTCTTTTGATTCCTTTTTTGTTCACAAGGACTTATCTTTGACTAGGTACCAATTCTCAGCTGTTTTGTCTGCCTGTTTAAAATGCCTAAACCTGTCTGGTTTTCAGTTTTCTTCTGATTCCTTTCGGATCGGGGCAGCCACTACAGCTGATTCATTGGGTTTTTCAGAAGAAAAATTAAAAAGTATAGGCCGTTGGGGTAGTGCCAGATATAAGTTATATGTTCGACCTGAGCTTCTAATTTTGTGAATTTTTCGTTTCAGATCACCTCAAGACAATTGTTTGGATAGTGGGCCACTCCTACGTGTTTTGGGCAGCCAAACATTCTGAATCCAGAACTTACTCCTCCTGGACTCTAAGTCTTTTAGGGTTTTTTGGTCGGGTGTCAGAGGTTTGCGTTGGATGAATTTTAAGGAACAATTATCCTACTTGGCCAGCATTTGGCCTCCCCCCCAAATTTTGGTCATTCATGCGGGAGGGAATGATATTGGCAAGATGGGTACATGGGATTTGTTATGCGAGATAAAGAGGGATCTGCATTTCATAAAACTTAAGTTCCCATCCACGGTCTTGACATTTTCTGAAATGATCCCCAGGCTTTTGTGGTCTTCTCAAGGTGGCGTATTCTATTTGGATAGGATACGGAGGAGACTTAATAGGACGATTCATCATTTTTTAATTTCATCTGGCGGTTTTTCCTTCCGCCATTTGGAATTGGAAGGTTTTGTTCCAGGTTTGTTTAGGAAAGATATGGTCCATTTATCTTCCATAGGCCTGGACATTTTTAATATGGGTCTGCAAAATTTGATTGAATCAGCCACGGTGGTGGGGGGGCCTCAGCCAGTACCTTTATTACTGGCTCCGGCCGGTGGGGAGTAGTCGTCTAGCTTTGGCTGGATGGACACCGGTTAAATTTTGATAATTTAATTTGGTCATGATGGCTTATTTAATTTTATTTAAAGGATTTATGTTAACCCCCTATGGATAACACCGTGGCCATATAAATTCCAAGTAAAATAAATATGTGTTGGATTATATTGTTGTGTTGTCTCTTTTATTCGAAATACCTTTGTGCATGCCCATGAAAGGTCACAGCATTAAGCTGGACCACCATGGGTTAGCTCAAAGGGGAAAAAAACTTGCAGTTCTCCTGCTTTATTTTATCCCCACAGGTTGTTGGAGATTGCGGCATAATCCCTGGGCAGCAACAGCCATGGGATTGGTGGACGCAGGCAAGCAGCTGATTGGCCAGTTTAGCGCCGACTAGCCCGCGCGGGTGAAGCTAGCAGAGGAGCGGGAGCATTTTACCTCAGACCTTTCCTGACCAGGCAGCGACGCCCGCCCTCCCTCCCTATCTTTGGAGTCATGTTGTTGTCCAAACGGGGGAGTAGTCATCCAGCTTTGGCTGGATGGACACCAGTTACATTTTGATAATATAATTTGGCCATGATGGCTTATTTAATTTTATTTAAAGGATTTATGTTAACCCCCTATGGATAACACCGTGGCCATATAAATTCCAACTAAAATAAATATGTGTTGGATTATATTGTTGTGTTGTCTCTTTTATTCAAAATACCTGTGTGCTAGCCCATGTGTATTTCTCCATTGTAAAAAAGAAGAAAAATACCACGCTAATACCTTAAATATAATAAAGTAGCCAGCACAGCAATAGACAAAATTGTATGGAAATTTTTTTTCCAAATATTTCTCCATTGTGTCAGACAATCTGGTTCCTGATTTCTTGGGGATTACTATCTATGTAATTCTAGATCTGGTTGTGGCTATAGCGAGTATTGACGTTTACAGGCTTTGCAGAAAGTCTGCTTAGTGGCAGTAAGAATGTAGACCATACATTTGAGTTTAACTTTGAATACTGTAGATCAAACCGCCTGATACAGTAGTGGGCATACTTGCTTGGCAACGCACCCTATGTCTGATCAGCATAGAGAGAAGTGGAAGAATTTCTGCTCAGTATTGCTGAGCCACTGGGAATGTCTGCCAAATGTAATAAAAAGTTCCCAACTGTCTACATCTTCGGAACCACAGAGAGGAGTAACCACGTACGTACGTACGTACGTACATAATAAGCAATTTTAACATGTACCATGTATAAGCATGCCAAAACCTCCTATTTAGTCTCCACAGCCAACACATTACATGAGATTGATTTTACAGTGGCCCAGATCCAAGGCCAGTCCTTCTTATCTAGGTCTGTCCCTAGGCTGACAGCCCACCATCGGATATATGCCAGAATCTGGCATGCAGAGGGGGTTGATGACGGGGTGTATATTACAAATATCAGTGAATATCATGACCCTTCTGTTCAAACTGCATCAAGAATAGGAAACCATCCGGAAAGTTTACATTGCTCACTAAAAAGTGCTTAATTTGGAGATGTCTAAATGTTTCTGTGGATGGTATAAGAAAGGCTCTTTGCAGAGACGATAAAGGTATGACTTTAACAGTGATCAGTTTAAAATTCTGTGTTGAATGCGCTTTGATCCTTGCAGGAAAATATAGCAGGGATTGAAGAGCTGGAGGGAAAGCTGGGTTTTTGATAAAACACATAAGGGGTTTGCTTATGTAGCCAGGAGCTGGACTACATCAATATGGAGAAGGAGACATTGCCTTTTATTCTTGTCTCCAGCTACTGAGATACTAATGTTATGCTGACCCATTCTCCTCCAGCAAGCAGGTGGCTAAAGCCAAGCAAGCCCATAGACTTCCATGCAGAGCGCTAAGAATCCTGGGAGTTGTAGTTTGAGATACCAGGATAGGATAGGATGAATAGACTATTTACACTACAGATCCCAATAGGCACTGTTTAGTAGGAGGAATGGAGAGATGATTTTTATTAAACTACCCAGGAAAGTTCTCCCTCTTTGCACTGAGAAAGTGTGTGAGAGAGAGAGAGAGAAAGAGAGTACCTCTGTCTGTATAGTTGCCTGTCAGGAGACCGTGGAGGTCATGTCAGTGGAGTTCTGAGCCTGAGACTCGGAATAAGGACACCAAGGGGCAGCACAGCACCACCCACATCACAACACCTGCGCCGCTGCCACAGGGAGACTGGAGGGTCCACTCACCCTCTGCTGATCAATGAAGGCTTTTGGTTAGAAAGAGAGGTCACCGCAGAATCCCGAGGACTGGTGATAGGACTATTCGCCCATTGCTGATACTGCTAGCAGGGACTGAGACACTCAGAACAGGACACCATGTGCACCTAATCCAAAGAGAAAAAACAAGTGGTGCAGATCTATAATCCCACAATGTGAAAGTTAAAGTGAAATAAACCCACTACCTAAAAAAAAATTGAAAAAAGAGGATGGAAAATTGAATGACAAAACTAGTAGGGCGGGGCTAGGATGCTGATGTCATCGCACTTGCCTTTGACACTTGCATTCGCAGCTCTCGGATTACAGCCGGAGGAGATAGGCACATATCAAAAACAAAGCGTTTGTTCCCTAGTGTCGGGATGACACTTGAAAAATGTGAGTGTTCTGATTTTAATAAACCACAGTAATTTTTTTTATATCAAATACTTTTTTTATTTATTTCTTTGCCAAAACATTTATACATACATCCTTTTCATTTGTGTGTTACAATATACTTTAACTTGTCTTAATACATTCACCTGCTCATTCCCATAACCCCCCTAACATAGTCATACAACCTTTTCAATTGTATGTTTCAGTGTATGTGTACTTTAATTTTTCCTTTGTATATTACAGTGTATATGTGCTTTAACTTATCTTGACGCATTCTCAGACTCATTCCCATGACCCATCCCTCCCCCCTCCCCCGTGCCTCCCAATTGATCCATTTATCCCATATATTATTAAACTTCTTTTTGTTGCCTCTCTTGGTGTATATAAATTCCTCTTTTATTCTAGTGTCATATATTACCTCCTCCCACTCGGTTACTGTAGGGGGGGAAACTGCTTTCCATTTCTGTGCAATCAGCTTCCTACCCTGGAACAGGCATCTCCTTATTGCTATACGTTCACCCTTTAATAGTCCCCTCTCTTCCACCAGACCCAGCACGCATAGCCTCGCCTCGGGCTGCAGAGATGTACCAAACACTTTATTTATCTTTTCTACTATTTGCTTCCAGTATTGGTACAGCTTGGGACATCTCCAGACCATATGTATTAGGTCTCCCTTGTCCTGTCCACATCTCTGACATCCTGGGTCCGGTCTCCTACCAAACTGGAACATTCTTTGAGGGGTATAATACGCCCTATGTATTAGGTAAAGCTGAGACATGTTCTGGGAGGGGGACATTGACAGTTCCGGGCCTGCTTCCAGTATTTGTTCCCATTGATCTGGGGAGATTGTACCCACGTCCTTTTCCCATTTCACCCTAATTTTTCCCCTTATTGTATCACTTCGGTCAGCCCTTTCTAGGGAGTCGTATATGTTTGATATCACCCCTCTGGCCGTCTCTGCGTTTACTAAACTTCGGAGGATAACCATATCATTCCTTTCTGGTGGGCTATGTCCGAATTGGGCATTTAGCGCATGTCTGACCTGTAAATATCTATAAAAAGATCTATTTGGGACCGCATATTCCTCTCTTATTTCTTGGAATGTTTTTATTCTGCCGAGAGTGAATAATTGTCCCAACAAATGTACGCCTAATCTGTCCCACTCCTCGACCCTTCCCATGATTTTAAGTTCCTGTAAGTTACTGTTATCCCAGATAGGGGAAAATTCAGAGAAGCCGGTGTATCCCAGAATCTTCTTGCCCTCTTTCCAGCATTTAACCATTAATTGGGCTGTGGGGCACCTAGAGTAGAATGAGTCTGCCTCCACTGCCTCTACCTCCGTGTCGTGGCTTGTATCATTCATGACTACACTCATTCCCACTCCCCTTCCCTTCCACTGGTTACTGCCCTTCATATGCTGCAATTGGGCAGCTAAGAAGTAGTATCTAGGGTTCGGTAGGGACAAGCCCCCCTTCTCCCTTGGATGTTGTAGGGCGCGGAGCGATATTCTTGCTGTTCCCCCCCTCCAGATCAATTCCCTGAATACCCCTTCTATTTTCCTAAACCACCGTTTTGGTATCCATACAGGTGAATTGTGTAAAATGTATAAGATTTGCGGCATCCACACCATCTTTATCAGATTGCTCCTTCCAACTACAGATAGAGGTAGCCAGTTCCAGACCCTGCATTTTTGTCTCAGCTTTGACAATAACGGCGCTAAATTTCCCCCTATGTATTGCCCTGGGTCCTTTGTCATGTTTATTCCCAGGTATCTTATCTGGGGAACCACCTTCACTTGGCCTATCTGCCCTCTCCCAATTTATTGTTAACCCCGAGAATTTCCCAAATTCCCCTATGATATTCATTGCTGTCTCTAATGAGGTCTGTGTGTCCCCCAGAAAGAGCAGAATATCATCCGCATACAATGCGACTTTTTCCTCTCCTAGTTTCCTTTTGAAGCCTTTTATCCCCGGTGATTCCCTTATTGCAGTGGCTAGTGGCTCCATGGCCAGTGCAAAAAGCAGGGGCGACAACGGGCAACCCTGTCTTGTCCCCCTGGCCAGTCTAAACCAGGCCGAGCACTCCCCATTGATCCTTATCTTTGCCCTGGGATTCCCATACAGTAACCTAACCCATTGGCTGAACTTTGGGCCAAACCGGTATTCCTCTAGCACCTTCCACAGATATTGCCATTCAAGGCTGTCAAATGCCTTTGTGGCATCCAGGGACAAGATCGCTCTCTCCCCTCTTTCTTCTACCGGCAACTGAGTGTTCAAGAATGCCCTTCTAATGTTAGAGCTAGTGGACCTTCCGGGTATAAACCCTGTTTGGTCAGGGTGTACCAGCTTTGTAACTATCTTGTTTAGCCTTATTGCCAATATTTTGGCCAAGATTTTTGTGTCTGCACACAGGAGAGATATCGGTCTGTAGGAGTTTGCCTCTAATTGATCTTTCCCTTCCTTCAGTAATGGTATTATGGTTGCCTCCTCCATAGACCCGGGCATTTTCCCTTCCTCAGCCGCCCAATTAAATACCTCCAGAAGTTTCAGAAGCAGCACCTCACTGTAAGTTTTGTATATTTCTATTGGCAACCCATCCGGGCCTGGTGATTTTTGCCCCGCCATTTCTTTTGTTGCCAATTGTATCTCTTCCAGTGTCAGTGGTGCGTCCAATCCCTCTCTATCTTCCTCTGTCAGCTGGTGTAACTTCAGGCTGGCGAGGAAGGCAGCCATTCCCCCCTCTCTACTGTTGTGCCATGTACTACTATACAGGTTCTGGTAGAATTTTTTAAACACTTGTATTATTTCTGGTGTGCCTCTCTTGATTTCCCCATCCTCATCTTGGATTGCCGGTATGGTGGATGGGGGGTTGTCGGCCCTCGCTGCCATGGCCAAGATCCTTCCCACTCTCTCACCCTCACCATAGAAATTCTGTTTCTGAAATAGTTTTTTGTTTTCCGCCTTTCTTCTTCTTATTTTTTTATATTCCTCCTGCACCTCTAACCATTCCTTGTGTTCCTCCTTGCGTGGGTTACTTATGTATCTAATCTCTGAGCTCCTCACCTTTTCGCACGCCACAGTTTCTTTGGCGCACGTCTGTTTTTTAATAAGGGATATTTTTTGGGTCAGGATTTCCCGTAGGAATGCTTTCAGGGTGTCCCAGATTATTCCCATCGGGGCCGAGCCGGTGTTTACAGCTATGAACTCTTTCAAACTGTCGCTTATTCCCTCCGGATCTTTAATTACCTCTAGCCAGAATGGATTCAGCTTCCAGTCTCTTTTATGGTATCTTCTATTCATCTTTATTTCAAAAGCCATCGCGGAGTGGTCCGATATGCTTCTGGGTTCGTATACCACCTCTCCTAACTCTCCCATCGCCTCTTCGTTACAGAGTACTAAATCTATCCTGGACAAGGTCGAGTGTGTCCTTGAGTGGCAGGAGAATTGTTTTTCCTCTGGATGTCTCCTTCTCCATACGTCAATCAGTCCTACCTCCCCACAGAATTGAAAAAGGGGACTACCAACTGTCTGTGCAGAGAAGGGGGCCGCCGGGAGCCTGTCTAAGTTTTTATTCATAGTCATGTTAAAGTCCCCTACCACTATTACCGGAACTCCCGGCCTGTCCGCTACAAACTCCATCAGGTCCCATAAAATTTCTGTGCTGAATGGAGGGGGAATATATATATTTGCCACCACGTATTCCCTTATCTCCATCCGGCAATGAAGAAATACATATCGTCCTTCGGTATCAATCTTACTGTGGCTGCAGGAGTACACCATCCCTGAGTCTATCAACACACTCACCCCCCTCGAGTAGGAGGTGTGTGTGGAATGGTATTGAATCTGATATTTCCTGTGTTTCAATAGATTTACAGTCCCCTTATCCAGGTGTGTTTCCTGCAGACACAGTATTTTAACGTTGTTGCTATCAGCGTCTGAAAAAATCGCCTGTTTCTTTATTGGGTCTTTTACCCCTCGGACATTCCAAGAACATACCTTGATGCCCGTTCCCGAGTTGGGGGGTTCATTCTCTCTACTATACTTCACCATCCCCCCTTCCTGTTTCTTCCCTCTTTAGAATACCACCCATCTTCTTCGTGTATACCTTAATAATATCAAATTACGTAAGCGTGTATTTTGTGGATCTCTTCTTTCTAGTGCCCTATTTATCCATATATTCCTTCTTACATCCCTCCTTCCACCCACCTCCCACCCCCACCCTACCCCACAGAGATGTGTTTTAGTACTTTCAATCGTCATTATGTGCCATCCACACCCACTCCCGTGCCTCCCCTCCCTCACCTCTCTCCCCCTCCTCCCGACCCTCCCCCCACCTGCCCTATTTGGGGCCCCTGTAGAGGGCCTCTAAAGTGACCGAACTCCCCTTTTGCTGTGTAGCTTTTCCCCCTCCCCCTCCCCCTCTTGGCCCATCATCTGGTGTTTTTCGTGTTTTCTTTTCCCTTCTATATTTTTTCCTTTTTACTTGATGTGTTGCATTATTTCTCCACCTTTGTGCTACTCCCCATAAAGACCAAGACATTTCCAACTATCCCTCCCCCCTCCCGCTCCCCCCTCCCCGTTCCCCTATCTCCACCACGGTAGTGAAAAAAAAAAAAAGAGGCAGATCTTAAAACTGAAAAAACACAAGCAAAGGTAAAAAAAAAAGGAGCCCATCAGAAAGGGGATACGAATCTGAATTCTTCATGTAGGATCAAAAAAACAAAAAAAAACAAAGTCAGTGACTGTGTCCAGTGTCCTATGTTCCCCCTTCTTTTGTATTCATCCAGGTCATCAGATCAACAGGCGTATTAAAAAATGTATTTTCCCCGTTTATGGTTATCCGTAATCGTGCTGGATAGAACATTGCATATTTAATCCCCTTTTCTTGTAATCTTTGTTTACACTCAAAGAATTTGGCCCTTTGCCTCTGTAACTCAGGAGAGAAGTCTGGGTAAAATGAGATTCTTGTTCCACTGACCAACACCTCTTTCATCTCTCTTGCCTTTTGGAGGATTGTAATTTTAGGCGGCCGCCCTCGGCTGGAGCTCTAAAGGGTACTCTGTGGGCCCTTTCAATAGAAAAGTGTTTTGATAGACAGTCCCGGCCAAACACTTCCAGGAGCCATTTTTCCATGTATTCGGTGGGGCGGCTGCCCTCGCTTTTTTCAGGGAGACCCAGTACCCTTATATTTTTCCTTCTTAACCTGTTTTCCATGTCGTCAATCTTATTGACACAAAAATTTATCTGTTCTTGCATTGTTTTCATATTCGTTATCATAGGGTTAACATCGTCCTCCACCTGGCTGAGTCTTTCTTCTAAAGCTGAGGTGCGCTCCCCCACCCCCTGAACTTCATGTTTTAATGTTGACATTTCATCCTTTATCCCTCTCAGCTGGTCAAAAATCTCAGCTAGAGAGGTTTTGCAGTTGTTAATTGCAGATAAGATTTCTCTCATGGAGGGTTCATCCTCCGTCCCTGTTCCCATGTTTGGCTCTGACTCTTTCTCTTGTGTCTTTGCTTTGGGCCCACGCTCGCCTGCTGCTTTTCCTACCACTTCTGCGTTTGATGTTTGACCCAGGCTTTTCCGGTTGGAGTTCACATGTTGGGCCCCTTGTCCCCTTGGTGGCGTATGATCTGCTGTGCTTCCCGGGATATGTGTATATTTTTCGAGTTTGGCTGCCGCTGCCGACTGTCCTGCTCTGGCCCCCCGTATGGATTGTGGCTGAGATTGAGACTGGGAGTGGGATTGGGGCAGCTGGGGTTGGGACTGGGACTGTGACTGTGCGTTCCTGGTCATTACCGACAGTGTGCCCGGCATTTTATTTTGTTTCCCCCCACCTCCTTTTATTGGAGTACACTTGTAACTGTCCTTCCACTTGCGCTTATGGTTACTCTTTGTATGGTGCTGTTTATATTATAATCTATTCAGTTCCAGAACTCCTGCTCCTTTTGCTATAATCCTCCGCTGCTTGGTCCCGCACCAGCTCTATCAGTTAATTACAGTTCATGCAGACTCTTCACCCCTGCCTCCCCCAGCCTCTTCCTCTCACATTTATAAAAAGCGTAGGCTCAGAAAGTTATACACATTTAATATACATGTCTTGTGGCTCACCTCCCGTTCCAGGTTGCGGTAAAGAGATGTGGTTTTTCCTCCTGTCGTCTGTGGTGTCTGGCATGGGCAATATGGAGTCAGCAGACTAATGTATAGGCAGGCAGTCGAGGTGTGTGAGGCGAAGCTGTGCGAGCTAGCAGTGCATTGCGGGCAGCGAACGGTTACTCTGATTCCAGGCGGGTAACTCCAGCAGGTCCCTCCAGAGAGTTTCACGCTGTGCTGCACAGCTGATCAGGTGGAGGCTGGCCGCTCAGGGTGATATGACCGGACTCAGACAGTCAACAAGTCCCGGCATCCTGTGTCCTATGTCCACCTCCTGTCAGCTACCTCGTCTCCAGCGCAGCTTCGCGCTGCGGGTCATCGGCCAGTCAGATGCGTGGGGCCATCCTTTTCTGCTCCTCACTTCCTCCAGCCCCCTCCCGCCGAATTAGGCGTTCATTGCGGCGTGTGTGGTGGAGCGAGGAACGCGATACGGGGAGCGAGCGAGCCGCTCACCTCTCACAGCTGCATCCGGTCACGCCCCAACCACAGTAATTTTAAATGGTTTTACACTATGCAGATTTTCCTTCCCCATTTATTTATTTTTAATTTTTTAATTTTTTTTATTTATAACAAGGAAAGGGACCCTGTCGGGTCGATACATTACAAAGTAGTACGGGTATCAAGACAAACAACTTATTCAAAACAGCCAGAATACATTACATCACACAGTCTTAATGTAGGAAGGAAAAGAAAAACAGGGTTTAAACATATCTGAGTGTGGACAAATTGGTGGAGATTACGCTCCATGGTGTAGTGTCACTTAGTGTGTCTAAGCTATTGATAGTTTTATTCGTGACCTCTGATGTCTTTAATTTTGTTTCAGCAACTTGTTCCTTCCTAGGTATCTAGTTCTGCCTGTTGGTTCCCTTTGCTCCATTAGGATGTTTGTGCTTGAGGTTGTCGTGTTGTGCAGTACCGGGGACATGGGCCCAGTTCCCCGGTTTTTCCTGCTTGTTAGAAAAAAGTGGGAAATAGAGAGTAAAGTAGATCCCCCCAGTTTAGGGTGGGATTGGTTAAAGGTAGAATATTAGAGTAGAGAAAAGTATGAAAAGAGAAAAAGAAAAGGGGAGGGGGAGCTGTAGTGGGAAGGTGGGTTGGGTGGTGGATAGGGGGGTGGTATGGGGGTACTGGGACCCACGAACATGGGTCATCAGTAATTCAAACATGAAAAATAATTTTGAATAACCAAAATAGTAGCGCTCAGTGTCTTACAACACAAATCTAAATATAAACCATATACACTCCGTGAGATAGTGCATAAATGCGAATGTTCATAAATTTACACCCTGTAAAGAAATGTGCATACAATAAACTCATCAAGTGTCCATAACGTTCATGACAGTGATTTAAAACAATTGATATAAAGTGTTTAACTGAAAATGAGTCCATAAAAAAGTGCACAAAATAAGTCCATAAAAAGTGCATCCAAAAGTGACTTCAAATGAAGATGATGACAAATAAAACTTTCTTGTGTTTTCTTCAAACCTTCACCACACCAATGTGCTCAGTGATTCCACTCCCTAAGGACTTGCACTCACCACAAGAATATGCCTCGCACTCTCATGCTTGGCTAATCAGCTTGATTACACCCCAGGGTATCACAAACGATTCCAAAATGATGAAATTAGGTCAGTCAAGTCTCCCACATGAAAAAACAAATGCTTCCAATAGTGAAGTATATCAAAACTTTTAATTAAAATAACACAGCACAAGTGACCATCAATGGTTACACTCACATTTAGACAGATCAAATTGGGCACTTCAAAGCAAACATTTCCAAACGCCAGGCAAGTTTATAGTAGGCTGCCGCGATGTATTGCGGTCTCGGCGGACCATATAAGCATGTATGTCTCACCCTCCTTCATGTACGCTTGCCTCTCCACTGCAATCGAATCACCGCAGACTCCCGCCCAAACACCAAACTGTATATTCGACGAGTGGTCGAAAGATCCGAACGCTGCACACCAGGTGACTGTCGTGTAGCTCCTCCCAGACTAGTTTCGTCGTAAGACTTCTTCCAATGGGGTGAGCTACACACACTTACACCTCCCTCTTTATACTCTGACCATGATTGGTTACGGTCGTATTTCCTGCTGCGCATGTGCGTATTTCCCGTCCCCATGAGCGCAATACATCGGGCATGACCCCCACAATCACAAACATGGAGGACAAGTATAAATAACATACTGTGATCTGCATCTAATCTCTAATTTATATTCGCTGCAGGTACTATTCAGTTTAAATGTTGTGTATATCAAACACCAATAAGTGTCACTTCTATAATAAACAATAAAAAAACTTTTTATACTCAAATTGGCGCCAGAGTACTCAGCACCTTTGAATATATATGGAATTAAAACAGGAGAATATTATATTAGAATAATATATGCGGAAAATATAACAACCTCACATGCGAGGCTGATCAAGATATGAAGGTTAGCTAAAATCCCAACTAAAAATACATGTATATAATGAAAATTTATTTACATGTATAGTAAAATATATATCTGTACGACTAAAACTAGTCTATTATATAGACTATAATAGATCAATGTCCACCTTGTCTCAATTTACATGCATAGACACATCACATGCATCCCCACAAATGCACACCATGGACATACATCACTGTATAAGAGAAAATGTTTCTAAAAAAAATCTAAAAATTACTGATAAAACAGTTTAAATCGAGTTCGATATTTAGCCCTCTCGGATGGAGGCTCCTTAAAAGGAAAATCCATTTGGTTTCTCTCTGAGAGAGCTCCCTAACTCGATTCGAACCTCTCCAAGCAGGGTGTGTGCAGTCAATACCACAAAACTGTAAAAGGGTAGGGTCCTGACTATGCTTTTCTTTGAAGTGTAGGGAGACACTATGATATCGAAATCCTTTTTTAATGTTAGCCAGGTGTTCCGATATATGCACTCGCAAGAGTCGTTTAGTTCTCCCCACATAATACAACCCACATGGGCACCATAGTAAATAAACCACAAAGGATGAATTGCATGTGATGAACTGTTCAATCTCAAAAACATCACCATCCTTATTCGTAAAACTAGTGGTTCCTCTGTTGTCCGTTTTCACTGTCCTACAACAGATGCATTTACGACATGAATAAAAACCTTTAAAGTTTTTATTCAGATCTAGGCGTTTGGGTGCATCAAGAATTTTTTGTACCACCCGATCGCCAAAATTTGGTGCCCTCCTATAGATGAACTTGGGGTTTTCTGATAAAATTTCGCATAGATGTCTGTCTCTGCACACAATGTGCCAATATTTGCGAAAAATCTCCTCTACCTCTTTATACTGATAATGAAAATCAGAAATAAAACCTAGCTGAAATGATTTATTAGTGACACCATCCTCCTTCTTCTTCAAACATTGTGTCCTAGGAATTTGTGCTACCTCACTAATGATATTCTTAATTGTATCATCCTTATATCCTTTCTCCACAAATTTATCTCCCAGAATATTGGCCTGTACATACAGTAATAATCATCTGTTGATGTGCAGTTACGACGAATCCTTAGCATTTGACCTTTCGGAATATTTTTAATCCAAGATGGATGATGTCCACTACCAATGGCCAAATAGCTATTCCGATCAGTCGGCTTAAAGTAAGCCTTGGTACTGATCCTGCTATCGGATTTCATAATCGTAAGATCCAGAAAATTAACCTCCTCCTCACTAATAACATAGTCTAAAACTATATTATTAGTGTTATTGTTCAGATGTCTTATGAATTCTTCAACTGACTGTCTGGAACCTTCCCAGACAAACAGGAGATCATCAATAAATCTTCTGTAGAGTTTCAACTCTGGTCTAAGCACATTGAAGACATGTCTGTCCTCCCATTCCGCCATAAATAGGTTGGCGAGGCTGGGGGCAAACTTGGCTCCCATAGCCACGCCAACTTGCTGGGAAAAAAACTGATTATAAAACCAAAAATAATTGTGGGCCATACAGAAATCCAAAACCTTGCCCAAAAAAGATTTTTGTAGATGTGATATGTCTTCCCGTTTGCAAAGAGCCCAATTCAGCGCCAATAAGGCGTCATCATGCTGTATAATGGTATACAACGAGCTCACATCAGCGGTCACCAAAAAAGTGGAAACATCTGATTTAAGCTCCACCCCATCAAGCAATCGTAAAAGATCACTAGTGTCTTTCAGATAAGCTCTCGTGATTTTAACACTTGGCTGGAGAAACCGGTCAAGGTATTCTCCCAACCTTGCAGTAATGGAGCCTATCCCATTTACAATTGGGCGCGCTGGGGGGTTCTCAACATTTTTATGAATCTTGGGCAAAGTAAAATTACCGGAATTCGGCATGAGCTTGGATTCAGGTATTGATTTTCTTTTCCATTAATAGCACCCTTCTTAAATCCCCATTCAACCAACAGATTCAACTGATTTTTATATTCATCCGTAGGATCTCGAGGTAACTTTCTATATGTGTTTTGATCATTTAGAAGTTCCATTAATTGATTGTGATAAAAGGACTTTTCCATTAACACAACACCCCCCCCTTTATCGGCCGGACGGATAATAATTCCTTTTCTCTCCTCCAGGGATTTGATACCCTCTTGGATATACTCAGGATTAATCCGTTTCTTTACAGGGAGTTCCTCAATGTCTTTCAACACCATATTTTGAAATACCTCTACAAAATGATTATTAGTATTCTGGGGATTAAACACCGATTTGTTTCGTAGGCCACTCTCCATATGTAGGGATACGTCATTAGTTTTTCTGGATGGGTCACTAGGATGACTCAAAAAATATTTCTTCATGTTAAGTGTGCGGATGAATTTGTGTGTGTCGATATATACATCAAACTTATTCATTCTTTTTTTAGGGGCACACTTAAGACCTAAATTTAAAATGTTTTTCTCATTATTCACTTAATGTTGCTTTGCTTAGGTTATAAATCCCTGTTTTTAATTGGCCCTCCTTCTTTTTTTGGGATTGAACTCATTTCCCTGCCCTACAGCCTCTCCTTCTCAACGTGGTGGTGCCATGCCTCTGTTGGGGTACTGAGTGCCAGGGTTCCTTCCCCCCCTCTGTTGTTCCCAAACTGAGGGTGATGGTAAGGCATTCCGTAACCCCTCTCCCCCCCACGTTGTTCTAAAAAAGACTGCTGGTATCCATTATTCCTTCCATAATCCTCATATTCAAGGGCTTGATATCTGTTCTGGACTGGAATTGGATACCTACTATCCCCATATTGGTTGGATGATGATAAATTCCACTGCTGATATTCAGCCTGTGCATATGGGCCATAGTCACCTCCCCTATTGTATTGGGTATATCCCTGGGGTCTGGGGATAACATCATATTGATTGGTCGTATAATGATTTCCCCCTTGTTCCCTGGTCCCACTCCTCATATTGCTTTTAGGGGTATTGTTGACATTATTTTTGGAGGGATTATTTTTTCCTTTAGTATTCTGTGTTTTGTCACTTCTCATTTGAGTTGTTCTAGATGGTGCTTGCTCAGTCGGAATCTCCCTACTACTAGAGCTTGAGGTTACAGCACCATTAGTGACAATCTCACCATTAATATTAATCCCATCACTAATATTGTTCGCAACCACATTCTGCCATAAATATATATTGTTACTTTTAAAATCATTCAAATCTCTAGTAAACTTTTTTACTTTTTTCCTCTGTATATCCTTATCCAATTTTTCTAATTTCTTCCGCATATTAATATTGGACTCTTTAATCTGATTGGCTTCACTGTGAGAGGCCAGCACGGTCTGCAAAGCCATAATCTTCTCATTCCGTGTATCCAATTTAATACGTTTCCTTTTTAAAACCAATACCTGCAGTTCTCTTCCTGATCTATTGAAAAATTCTAACCACTCATCCATATATTTAGATTCTGTCAGACCATCCTGTGGGGACACCTCCCATCTCAAACTCCTGAAGATGAGCCCCTCCTTCAGGTAGTGTTCAAATGTAAAGATGTCCCACCAGGTTTTGACCTGTTTTTCCATAAGGGACTCAAGTGTTTTTAGTGAACCTGAAATATCCTCTTCACATTCTGTCATTTCCTGATTAGAGGAAAAAATACAATCTGGGTCCATCTGTCTATTAGATAGAAAATTGATGGCCTCCATAGCTGCAAGTGGTGAAACTATAAGTAAATAAAAATAACAGTGTACTAAGAAATAAACCGCCCCCTTTCCTTAACACACTCCACTGCGCCTTGGAGAAACGTCTAATAAATTCAGACTGAATTACCCTATCAGCTGCTACTTTAAAAAATAAAAAGTGAAAAATAATTTTGAATAACCAAAATAGTAGCGCTCAGTGTCTTACAACACAAATCTAAATATAAACCATATACACTCCGTGAGATAGTGCATAAATGCGAATGTTCATAAATATACACCCTGTAAAGAAATGTGCATACAATAAACTCATCAAGTGTCCATAACGTTCATGACAGTGATTTAAAACAATTGATATAAAGTGTTTAACTGAAAATGAGTCCATAAAAAAGTGCACAAAATAAGTCCATAAAAAGTGCATCCAAAAGTGACTTCAAATGAAGATGATGACAAATAAAACTTTCTTGTGTTTTCTTCAAACCTTCACCACACCAATGTGCTCAGTGATTCCACTCCCTAAGGACTTGCACTCACCACAAGATAATGCCTCACACTCTCATGCTTGGCTAATCAGCTTGATTACCCCCCAGGGTATCACAAACGATTCCAAAATGATGAAATTAGGTCAGTCAAGTCTCCCACATGAAAAAACAAATGCTTCCAATAGTGAAGTATATCAAAACTTTTAATTAAAATAACACAGCACAAGTGACCATCAATGGTTACACTCACATTTAGACAGATCAATTGCTGGCCTCTCACAGTGAAGCCAATCAGATTAAAGAGTCCAATATTAATATGCGGAAGAAATTAGAAAAATTGGATAAGGATATACAGAGGAAAAAAGTAAAAAAGTTTACTAGAGATTTGAATGATTTTAAAAGTAACAATATATATTTATGGCAGAATGTGGTTGCGAACAATATTAGTGATGGGATTAATATTAATGGTGAGATTGTCACTAATGGTGCTGTAACCTCAAGCTCTAGTAGTAGGGAGATTCCGACTGAGCAAGCACCATCTAGAACAACTCAAATGAGAAGTGACAAAACACAGAATACTAAAGGAAAAAATAATCCCTCCAAAAATAATGTCTACAATACCCCTAAAAGCAATATGAGGAGTGGGACCAGGGAACAAGGGGGAAATCATTATACGACCAATCAATATGATGTTATCCCCAGACCCCAGGGATATACCCAATACAATAGGGGAGGTGACTATGGCCCATATGCACAGGCTGAATATCAGCAGTGGAATTTATCATCATCCAACCAATATGGGGATAGTAGGTATCCAATTCCAGTCCAGAACAGATATCAAGCCCTTGAATATGAGGATTATGGAAGGAATAATGGATACCAGCAGTCTTTTTTAGAACAATGTGGGGGGGAGAGGGGTTACGGAATGCCTTACCATCACCCTCAGTTTGGGAACAACAGAGGGGGGGGAAGGAACCCTGGCACTCAGTACCCCAACAGAGGCATGGCACCACCACGTCGAGAAGGAGAGGCTGTAGGGCAGGGAAACAAGTTCAATCCCAAAATAAGAAGGAGGGCCAATTAAAAACAGGGATTTATAACCTAAGCAAAGCAACATTAAGTGACAATGAGAAAAACATTTTAAATTTAGGTCTTAAGTGTGCCCCTAAAAAAAGAATGAATAAGTTTGATGTATATATCGACACACACAAATTCATCCGCACACTTAACATGAAGAAATATTTTTTGAGTCATCCTAGTGACCCATCCAGAAAAACTAATGACGTATCCCTACATATGGAGCGTGGCCTACGAAACAAATCGGTGTTTAATCCCCAGAATACAAATAATCATTTTGTAGAGGTATTTAAAAATATGGTGTTGAAAGACATTGAGGAACTCCCTGTAAAGAAACGGATTAATCCTGAGTATATCCAAGAGGGTATCAAATCCCTGGAGGAGAGAAAAGGAATTATTATCCGTCCGGCCGATAAAGGGGGGGGGGGGTGTTGTGTTAATGGAAAAGTCCTTTTATCACAATCAATTAATGGAACTTCTAAATGATCAAAACACATATAGAAAGTTACCTCGAGATCCTACGGATGAATATAAAAATCAGTTGAATCTGTTGGTTGAATGGGGATTTAAGAAGGGTGCTATTAATGGAAAAGAAAATCAATACCTGAATCCAAGCTCATGCCGAATTCCGGTAATTTTACTTTGCCCAAGATTCATAAAAATGTTGAGAACCCCCCAGCGCGCCCAATTGTAAATGGGATAGGCTCCATTACTGCAAGGTTGGGAGAATACCTTGACCGGTTTCTCCAGCCAAGTGTTAAAATCACGAGAGCTTATCTGAAAGACACTAGTGATCTTTTACGATTGCTTGATGGGGTGGAGCTTAAATCAGATGTTTCCACTTTTTTGGTGACCGCTGATGTGAGCTCGTTGTATACCATTATACAGCATGATGACGCCTTATTGGCGCTGAATTGGGCTCTTTGTAAACGGGAAGACATATCACATCTACAAAAATCTTTTTTGGGCAAGGTTTTGGATTTCTGTATGGCCCACAATTATTTTTGGTTTTATAATCAGTTTTTTTCCCAGCAAGTTGGCGTGGCTATGGGAGCCAAGTTTGCCCCCAGCCTCGCCAACCTATTTATGGCGGAATGGGAGGACAGACATGTCTTCAATGTGCTTAGACCAGAGTTGAAACTCTACAGAAGATTTATTGATGATCTCCTGTTTGTCTGGGAAGGTTCCAGACAGTCAGTTGAAGAATTCATAAGACATCTGAACAATAACACTAATAATATAGTTTTAGACTATGTTATTAGTGAGGAGGAGGTTAATTTTCTGGATCTTACGATTATGAAATCCGATAGCAGGATCAGTACCAAGGCTTACTTTAAGCCGACTGATCGGAATAGCTATTTGGCCATTGGTAGTGGACATCATCCATCTTGGATTAAAAATATTCTGAAAGGTCAAATGCTAAGGATTCGTCGTAACTGCACATCAACAGATGATTATTATGTACAGGCCAATATTCTGGGAGATAAATTTGTGGAGAAAGGATATAAGGATGATACAATTAAGAATATCATTAGTGAGGTAGCACAAATTCCTAGGACACAATGTTTGAAGAAGAAGGAGGATGGTGTCACTAATAAATCATTTCAGCTAGGTTTTATTTCTGATTTTCATTATCAGTATAAAGAGGTAGAGGAGATTTTTCGCAAATATTGGCACATTGTGTGCAGAGACAGACATCTATGCAAAATTTTATCAGAAAACCCCAAGTTCATCTATAGGAGGGCACCAAATTTTGGCGATCGGGTGGTACAAAAAATTCTTGATCCACCCAAACGCCTAGATCTGAATAAAAACTTTAAAGGTTTTTATTCATGTCGTAAATGCATCTGTTGTAGGACAGTGAAAACGGACAACAGAGGAACCACTAGTTTTACGAATAAGGATGGTGATGTTTTTGAGATTGAACAGTTCATCACATGCAATTCATCCTTTGTGGTTTATTTACTATGGTGCCCATGTGGGTTGCATTATGTGGGGAGAACTAAACGACTCTTGCGAGTGCATATATCGGAACACCTGGCTAACATTAAAAAAGGATTTCGATATCATAGTGTCTCCCTACACTTCAAAGAAAAGCATAGTCAGGACCCTACCCTTTTACAGTTTTGTGGTATTGACTGCACACACCCTGCTTGGAGAGGTTCGAATCGAGTTAGGGAGCTCTCTCAGAGAGAAACCAAATGGATTTTCCTTTTAAGGAGCCTCCATCCGAGAGGGCTAAATATCGAACTCGATTTAAACTGTTTTATCAGTAATTTTTAGATTTTTTTTAGAAACATTTTCTCTTATACAGTGATGTATGTCCATGGTGTGCATTTGTGAGGATGCATGTGATGTGTCTATGCATGCACACACATGTAAATTGAGACAAGGTGGACATTGATCTATTATAGTCTATATAATAGACTAGTTTTAGTCGTACAGATATATATTTCACTATACATGTAAATTAATTTTCATTATATACATGTATTTTTAGTTGGGATTTTAGTTAACCTTCATATCTTGATCAGCCTCGCACTAACATGTGAGGTTGTTATATTAGTCTACTTTGTGACTTAATTCTCTGATATCTGGTGAACAATAGTTATAATTGATCTTTCCGCATATATTATTCAAATTTTTCCGCATATATTATTCTAATATAATATTCTCCTGTTTTAATTCCATATATATTCAAAGGTGCTGAGTACTCTGGCGCCAATTTGAGTATAAAAAGTTTTTTTATTGTTTATTATAGAAGTGACACTTATTGGTGTTTGATATACACAACATTTAAACTGAATAGTACCTGCAGCGAATATAAATTAGAGATTAGATGCAGATCACAGTATGTTATTTATACTTGTCCTCCATGTTTGTGATTGTGGGGGTCATGCCCGATGTATTGCGCTCATGGGGACGGGAAATACGCACATGCGCAGCAGGAAATACGACCGTAACCAATCATGGTCAGAGTATAAAGAGGGAGGTGTAAGTGTGTGTAGCTCACCCCATTGGAAGAAGTCTTACGACGAAACTAGTCTGGGAGGAGCTACACGACAGTCACCTGGTGTGCAGCGTTCGGATCTTTCGACCACTCGTCGAAGTTACAGTTTGGTGTTTGGGCGGGAGTCTGCGGTGATTCGATTGTAGTGGAGAGGCAAGCGTACATGAAGGAGGGTGAGACATACATGCTTATATGGTCCGCCGAGACCGCAATACATCGCGGCAGCCTACTATAAACTTGCCTGGCGTTTGGAAATGTTTGCTTTGAAGTGCCCAATTTGATCTGTCTAAATGTGAGTGTAACCATTGATGGTCACTTGTGCTGTGTTATTTTAATTAAAAGTTTTGATATACTTCACTATTGGAAGCATTTGTTTTTTCATGTGGGAGACTTGACTGACCTAATTTCATCATTTTGGAATCGTTTGTGATACCCTGGGGGGTAATCAAGCTGATTAGCCAAGCATGAGAGTGCGAGGCATATTCTTGTGGTGAGTGCAAGTCCTTAGGGAGTGGAATCACTGAGCACATTGGTGTGGTGAAGGTTTGAAGAAAACACAAGAAAGTTTTATTTGTCATCATCTTCATTTGAAGTCACTTTTGGATGCACTTTTTATGGACTTATTTTGTGCACTTTTTTATGGACTCATTTTCAGTTAAACACTTTATATCAATTGTTTTAAATCACTGTCATGAACGTTATGGACACTTGATGAGTTTATTGTATGCACATTTCTTTACAGGGTGTATATTTATGAACATTCGCATTTATGCACTATCTCACGGAGTGTATATGGTTTATATTTAGATTTGTGTTGTAAGACACTGAGCGCTACTATTTTGGTTATTCAAAATTATTTTTCACTTTTTATTTTTTAAAGTAGCAGCTGATAGGGTAATTCAGTCTGAATTTATCAGACGTTTCTCCAAGGCGCAGTGGAGTGTGTTAAGGAAAGGGGGCGGTTTATTTCTTAGTACACTGTTATTTTTAGTAATTCAAACATGCATGTCAGATGGGATTGGCGGTGACGGAGTACAACTCCGTGAGTCTGGTGTGGTTCCCTTCAGCGCCTGGCCCTCTGCCGAGTAGATGAAGATAATCCACAACTGCCAGGTGTTGGAGAATGTTTCTTGTCTATGCTGGGCTGTGAGGACGAGGTCCTCCATATATCTTATTTCCTCCACTCTCGCTATCCATGATGCTATGATAGGTGGGCTTGTGGATTTCCACCTTATCGGTATGCAGGCCTTGGCTGCATCTAGCAAGTGTCTGATTACCGATTTTTTGTATGTTTTTTCCGGAGTGTCTGATGCGTGGAGCAGGAAGAAAGCGGGGTCTACTGGTATGGGGTTGTCTGTAAATTTTTGTATAACTTCTCGAACCACTTTCCAAAAGTGGTGTAGTAAAGGACAGGACCAGAATATGTGCAGCAGTGTTCCCTTTTCTGCTCGACACCGCCAGCAAAGGTCCGGCGTTGTCGGGAAGAATCCGTGGAGCAGGTCTGGAGTTCTGTACCATCTTGACAGTAGCTTATAGTTAGTCTCCTGGATTTTGGCGCATATCGAGGATTTGTGAGTGTATTTAATTATTCGTTGTTTCTTAGTTGTGCTGAAGTGGCAATTCAGTTCCGTTTCCCATTTAGTCAGCCCTGGCGGGGTAAAGTCTGTTTATGGTACGTTTAGCAAGCTGTAGGTTTGTGAGAGTGTGTGCGTTATGGTACCCGATGTGTTGCAGAGTTCTTCTAGTGTTGTGAGGGGAAGGGGTGTTGTCGGGGGGGTTGTCAGGGAGTGTAAGAAGTGGCTCAGTTGGCTGGCTCTCAAGAAGTCCAGCCGAAATGGTCCTGTGGTGTCTGAAAGTTCTGTTATCGTGGGCCAACGACCATTGGTACTAAAGTGGGAGGCCTGGTGTGTGCCCTCATCTCTCAGTCTTTTAAATTCCGCGTCATGTAATCCTGGTGCAAATTCGGGGTTTCCCAAAATGGGGAAGAGGGGTGAATTGGGGGATGATATGGGGGTCGTCGAGAGGAGACGTGCGCAGACCTGTGTTGTGGTTCCTATTAGCGTGTGTCGCTTGATTTCCGCTGGCAGGGACGGGTAGCACCAGGGAGCCCTACCAAGCGGAGTCTCGCTTTGATGTTGCTCCAGTTGTGTCCAGAGCTTAGTCTCCTGGTGACGGCACCAGTCTATAAGCCTGCCCAGGTGTACTGCTTGGTAGTATGTACGAATGTTTGGTAACGCGAGTCCCCCATGTTGTTTAGGTAGAACTAAGAGTTTATAAGAGAGTCGTGGTCTTTTCTTAGCCCATACAAAGTCTGTAAACATGGTTTGTATCTGTTTGAAGTAGAGTGTGGGAATGTGAATAGGTATCGCCTGCATGAGATAAAGGAATTTTGGGAGTATCATCATTTTGAGGATGTTGCAGCGACCTATCCATGAATGTAGACCGGTGTGCCATTTTTTAAGTAGTATTTTGATTGTTTTCAAGAGTGGTGGGAAGTTCAGCTCATATAACCGTGGGAGCGTGCGAGGGATGCAAGTACCTAAATATTTTAGGGCTGTCTGTGTCCATTTCAACTGGAAACTTGATTGTAGACGTGCAAGTTGTGCTGGGTGTATTCCTACTCCCATCGCCTCGGATTTAGTCAAATTAATTTTTAGGTTGGAGAGGGCTCCATATATCTTAAATTCTTGTAAGAGGTTGGGGAGGGAGATTGAGGGGGTGGTAAGTGTGAACATGAGGTCGTCGGCGTACGCCGATACCTTATGTTGCGTTTGTTGTACTTTCACTCCTGAGATATTGGGGTTTTGTCTCACGTGGCATAGGAATGGTTCCAGAGTGAGGGCGAATAGAAGGGGGGACAACGTGCACCCCTGCCTTGTCCCGTTTGTAATCAGGAAAGGGTCTGAGAGCACTCCATTAGCCCTCACTCTGGCAGATGGTTTTTCATAGGTTGCGGCTATCCATTTTAGCATGTTGTCTCCCAGTCCCACATGCCGTAACGTGGCAAACATGAAGGCCCAACTAACACGATCAAACGCTTTCTCAGCGTTCGTGCTTATAAAAACACTGGGCGTTTGGGTGCGGGTGACCGTATGTAGTAGATTCAAGACCTTAGTGGTATTGTCCCTTGCCTCTCTTGTGGGGACAAATCCCACCTGGTCTAAGTGTATTAGGTGGGGCAGATGAGTCTGTATTCTGGTCGCTATTATTTTGGTGAATAGTTTGAGGTCCGAATTAAGTAGGGAGATAGGCCTATAGCTTCCGCAGTTGGTCAGGTCTTTGCCTTCTTTCGGGATGACGGATATTTGTGCTTGTAATGTGGTGGTGTGTAGTTTCCCTCCTTTAGTGAGGCCGTTAAGCACATTAACTAGGCGTCCTCCTAATACTGGTAATAGTGTCTTGTAGTAGTGTGGCGTGAGTCCGTCTGGCCCTGGGGCTTTTCCGATTTTAGTGCTTTTCAGCGCAAGTTGTACCTCCGATAATGTGATAGGGGCTTCTAACAGATCTTGGGTGTCAGTGGAGAGGGTGGGCATACGGGAAGTAGTAATATAATCTGTTATGTGTTCTAATGATGGTGGCATGTTGGACAGGTTGTAGAGCGATTCATAGTAGGATTTAAATTCCCATGTTATATGTTGTGGTAAGGTTATCTTCTGTCCCGATGGCAAGCGTACGGAGGGTATGTATGACGCTGTTCTTTGGTCCCGTAATGACTGTGCTAGTAGTCTGCCGCATTTGTTGCCTGACTCGTAAATCCTTTTACGTGATATTTGTAGTGCCGTCTTTGCTTTAAAATTTAACAGGTCAGTGACTTGCGTGCGTAATGCGTCCAGTTCGTTCCCTATCTGGTCAGTCGGGGTTTGCTTGTGTCTGATTTCTAGGGTGTGAAGTCTGCTGAGGAGAGAAGTCAATTGGGCTGTCCTTTGTTTTTTTTGTCTTGCGCCGTGTTTTATAAGTATTCCGCGAATCACCGCTTTGTGTGCTTCCCAGACTAGGCCTTCGTCACTTTCTGAGTCGCTATTGGTTTGAAAATAGTTGGTTATTTCCCTTGTCACCTCTGCTAGTGTGTCTGGATCTTTCAGAAGGCTTTCATTAAGCCTCCACGGTTTCCTTTGATTTTTTTGGAAGTCTGTCAGGGCATAACTCAGGATAGCTGGGGCGTGATCGGACCAAGTGATTGATCCTAGTGAGGTGTTTCTAATGGCGTGAAGTTGGTTGTGTGGTATCAACAGGTTATCAATGCGCGAATATGTGTTGTGGGGACGCGAGTAGTACGTATAGTCTCGTTCGCCAGGGTGAAAGAGGCGCCATGTGTCTATTAACTGTGATCTCTGAAGTGCTATGTGAATGGTCTTGCGTGTGTTTCTCGGGGTTGATGAACTCCCCATCGAGGTATCCTCCTCAGGTATTAGGGGGATATTCAGGTCTCCTCCCACTATTAGTTGCCCTTCAGTAAAGTTTTGTAGTTTGATCAAGTGTCGTGTTAGGAACGTATCTTGTTGGGTGTTTGGGGCGTAAAGGTTTGCGAGTGTTATTTTGATGCCACCAATTTGGCCCTTGAGGAATAGAAATCTTCCCATCGGATCTGTCAGTATGTCTGTCAGGGACCATGGGATTTTGGCTGAAATTAATATTGAAACTCCTCGGGATTTGGATTCTTTGTGGGTCGAGTGATACACCGTCGGGTAGTATCTATTCTTGAGGATCGGGAGTGTGTTTTCTCGGAAGTGTGTCTCTTGCAAGAGAACGATGTCTGCCTTTAGGCGTCGCATATCATTAAGGAACATTCTCCTTTTCTCTGGGATGTTGAGTCCCTTCGCATTTAAAGTGACAATAGTAATGTCATCCATGTTCGTGGGGGGGGGGTGTGGGGGGTAGGGAAGTACAGTAAAGAGTTAGAGAGAGGTATAGAATAGAGATAAGAATGTAGTAGATAGAGATAGGTATATTCAACCAGTACTAAAAGGGTATGAAATGCGCCCGCCGGTAGCCTAGTGCCTCTAGCGGTTGCCTACCAATTTAGCTGGTGCTCTAATGTGCGTGCAAAATATTTGCAAAGACGCTCTCCAGGTGTCCTGGGTATCGTGCGTCGTCCTATGTGGGGGTGAAATCAGCAAGGGTCCCTGCGAGTCTCCCGGTCCCTCCCCGACCACCCGGCCTCTGCTTGTATAAGAGTGTGTGGGCATACGTGCTCAATGGTGTATTGTAGAGTGGTTTGTATATGTCAGGCTATAATATATAATATAACACAAGGACATGTAAATTCAATATGTACTCATTTTCTAGTTATCGAAAAGAAAACTTTAACCAGAAAGACGGTATCAACAAAACAACATTAGCTTAAATGCATAGGTTACATCTGTCTACTAATTATTCCCCCACACAATCCAACCCCCCCCAACCCGCGCCAGAGAAATTCCCCACAATAATTTATGGTCCTGAGCAATTTGGTGCGGTTTCATTATCCCCCCCCCCATTTATGGCTCCCCTTTCCGTCTGGCACCACACCTCTCCCACCCCCAAATACCCTCCAAGGATGCATCTTGTCTTCCGATGGGGTCCAAACCCCATTCCCCCCCGAGCAACCACCCAGTATATATTTTGCTCCTCCGTGATCCCCCACGAGTCACATCTGTGGGCGTGGGTCTTGTTACCTAAAAGGTATCTTGGCACCTGTCATCTGTTAGCGCCTTTCTGAGTAGGTGGCTATGACCCAGCTGGCATAACGGTGGAGCCAGGTAAGTACATGTGTAATTCTAAGCTTGTGGAGCAAATGATGATGCCCGTAGGGGTGGTGCTCCAGTTTGGTGATCTGGTAGATTGGGGTTCGGTAGTCCACCTGGGATAGTGCTGCAAGAATATGATCTCCTGCATGTGTCCCCGGGGGGGTGCAGGGGACGTATTGTCCTTCTCTCCCTTTGTGACTCTACCCCTCCAGACAACAAAAAAGCAAAAAGGGCAAAGATTCCGGGGGGGTCATAGTGAACCCGGAGTAACCCTTGTGTTCAGTTCTGGGGGGGTCTGCGGTGTGAAAGGCATTTCTCTTAGTGGGAGTCTCGGTTTGTAGTATGCAAAGTGTTGGGGAAAAGGGGGGTAGGTGTGCATCGTTGCACCATGGCGGACCATTCTGCCCATTCAAATTCTGAGGCGTGGGGCGGCCTGGACACAAAACCAGACCCCCGGCGGGTCCTCCGCGGCAAGCGAGGGGAGGGGGGCAGAAAACGAGGGGTAGCATCAAGGTAAGTTCGATGGCCTATGCGTTACAAACAATGGGTACAGGTATAGGCAGCTCTGCAGTAATCAGGACTCACGTGTACCATCGACTACTGCAGCGGCGGCGCTGGAGCGGGATCGGCCTCGGTTCTTCTGCGTGCGCGGTGGTTGGTTGTATCTGCCCGTAGCTGGACCCGAGCGACCCGGTGCCTTCGGTAGCCTCATTAGCCAATTGGGGACCTGGACTGGTTCTGTGCCTATAAAGGAGAAGAATCCCGGCAGGTCTGCAGGCGTTCTCAGGGTGAAGGAGGTCTGCGCCGTTCGGAAGATTACCGCCAGGGGGTATCCCCAGCGGTAGGTGTATCCTCGTCTCCTCGCCGATTCCAATACTGGCTTTAACATAGCCCGGCGCTGTAGGGTTGCCCTGGATAAGTCCGGTAAGATCTGGATATTGGCCCCATCAAATTCGATATCGCCCGCTTCCCAGGCCTTTCGTAGTATGTTTTCCTTAATTGTAAAGCGGTGGAGGCGGCATAGTACATCGCGTGGCCTGGCTGGGTCGGTGGATCTGGGACCCAGTGTGCGGTGCACCCTGTCGATTTCAAGCGTCGGCGGGGGGGTCTCAAGCAGTCTGTGGAATATTGCGGTCACTGTCTCCGCCAGGTCCTCCGGGCCCGTGGCCTCAGGTATCCCCCGCAGCCGCAGGTTGTTGCGGCAGCTGCGGTCTTCCATTTCCTCCAGGTGCAATTGCATGTCTTGGGAGTCCATCGTGTGTGATACCTGTGCCTGCTCCAGGGCCTATATGCGTGTCTCCAGTGCCGACACCCGTGACTCTCCAGATGTCACACGGTCCGACACTGCATGCAGCTCTGCTTTCACCTCCTGTATGTCTCTGCTGTGCACCTCCTCTATCCTTAGGAGCAGCGTTTCTATGTCGGCCCTTGTCGGTAAGGCCTCAATGTCGGCTCTGGTGGGGAGGGCCCGCAGCATGGCGCGGAGGTCGTCGTCTAATCGCCCTTGCGATGTGTCCGACATCTCTGTATGGAATGCTGCCGGTGTCTCTGCAAGGTAGTCCGGGTCCTCCGGTGGTGTTGGCGGATTACTTTGGGGTAAGCCCTGGTTCCGTTCCATGTGCGGCCCACGTGGAGCGGCTTCTATGGCGCCCGTTGCTTGCCTCTGTGTACCTCCGAAAAAGTTCTGGATACTGGTCTGCGAGTTCTGGGATCTGGTCCCTCTTGAGGTCGAATGTGTCCTGTATTGATTTGGGGGGCTCATGCCGTGCCCACATGAGTTACATGGCAGGTAATGGCCATAGTGTATCAGGTTAGGCCGGGAGCTCTGTCGGTGCCCGTCTTTACTCGGCCATTGCTAAGCCATGCCTCCCGGGTTCTGATTTTATCATCAGTCAGGGAGTAAAGTCAAGCTATTCAACCCTGGGGGTCACAACCCGGCCGGCCAGAGTGCTCCAGCTTCCAGGGGCGGTTTACCAGTCTCGGGGGGGCAGAATGGTGAGCAAGGTGGCCGCCGGGTGAAGCAAGATGGCCGCCGTTCCTCCTGCCGGCCGCTGTGGGGGGTAGGTGAGAGCCCCTGATGGAGGGTCGGCTCCGGATTCTGTGTGGGGGGAAAAGCCGAGCCACGGGGGGGTCTGGTAGGCCAGAATCAAGCGCTGAATCCGCGGCCGGGTGTAGCAAGATGGCCGTCGATCGCAGGGCCGGAGCCGTTTTTGTGCTTGCAGGCCGCCGTGCAGGGGTGTAGATGGGAGCCCCGGATGGAGGGTGGTCTCCGGTTGTTGCGAGGAGGGATAGCCGGCTCCAGGGGGGTCCGAAAAGCCAGGATTGAGGGCCGGAGCCGTGGCCGGGTGTAGCAAGATGGCCGCCGATCGCAGGGCCGGAGCCGTTTTTGTGCTTGCAGGCCGCCGTGCAGGGGTGTAGATGGGAGCCCCGGATGGAGGGTGGTCTCCGGTTGTTGTGAGGAGGGATAGCTAGCTCCAGGGGGGTCCGAGAAGCCAGGATTGAGGGCTGGAGCCGCGAACGGGTGCAGCAAGATGGCCGCCGCTCCGGGAATTAGGCCGGAGCCGCGGCCTGTCCTCCAGACGGCCTCAGACACTGGAAATACTATCTTCAGGCGGCGGTCTGGTGGTCTGGCTAGCGTTGGGTGCCATGTGGGGAGCAGTATCAACTCGCTGGAGGGTGGATGCTTGTGATTCTGCCCAAGGATGGCAGGAGCTCTGTCGCAGAACGTCCTGTTCAGACCCCGGTCAGGCCACGCCCCCTTCCTTCCCCATTTCTAAACATCATACATTATAGAGTTTGACTTGAGAGAGTGAGTGATGAGGAGTTATATCAGTAGCAGCATCATGGGGAGTCTTCATGTTTGATGTTTGATGCAGGGCGCTTTTGCTTGTTTATAATTTCTTCTGGTGAGCCAATTTGGTGCAAATGGTGAAAGAGCACATTGGATGTTTTTTTTTTTACACAGATAAGATTTATAATAAAGGATTTCTGATCACCTCTTTTGGATTTTCCTTTGTGGGACTCTATACGAACTAAATTTTTTGGATTGCATATAAATTTTTTTGGATTACCTATGAACTTTATTATTTAAATAGAAGGCAACAATACATTTTTTGCACCAAGCACTTACTTTTCTATAGCACATATTGTTTGTACTTTTCATAAGCATTTGCACTTTAATGTCATTGGTGTTTGCAGGTACTTTTGTATAGCAATATTTAGCACTTTATTTGATATACGTTGGATTTATTTTAATTGCACAATTGTTTAGTGATATACTGAAAGAGTGAAAATATATATATATATATTTTTTTGTTTACAACTAAAAGAAAATGTTTAGGTAGTGGGTTTATGTCACTTTAACCATCATATTGTGCCCCCTTTGTTCCCCTGCCCACTCCGCTACTATACTCCTTTTCTTTTCAACCCAGTCGGTCTAGGACTAGCATCGCTGCCATAAATGCGCTCTGGCAGTATAGTTCCAGCACTCGGTAGATTAATATTTACTACTGCTCGCTGCTGCACTTGAGGTGGTCCGCTACTGTTTATGCTGATCTGAATGGCAAATGTCATCTTATGTCTAGTCCCTACTGTTAATCACTTTGTATGCTAAAATGTGTATTACCATTATTAATCCATTTATGGTGTTCTGAATTGCAGTATCTGAGGAGGGCATATCTGTTTTTTAAATGTAAAAGCAAAATAATTGAAATTATCTCCACCATTTATATACAGGGTAATCAATGCACAGTATTGGAATACATTTTTGCCACTACAGAGCAGCACAATTTTGCAATTAGTCACTGTTTTACAATGAATAGTGAAGCTATTACAATGTGGAATATAAATTTGGTGAAATCATGGTTATCAGTAGAAAATTAAAATTGCATTCTTCAGTCATACATACTGAGATGCTTCAGTTTCAGACATCTGAGGTCACTTGAACATGATTTCAGAATGTTATTAGCTGCCTTGGTAATGTAATTACAGTATAAATTCAGTAAGTATTAATCTGCTTGGTGTCTATTTTAAAAGTCATATGCTTCAAGCTTTGCTTCCACTTACTTTCCATGAAATAGAGCATAAAATTTGTATTTTTGATATTTTGGAAGATATCATCTTGTCAGCCGTTGGTCAGCAAATGCTTGATGCTTAATGTAAAACATTAAGTTTACAACCCACTTATCCTTGCTGGAGATTGAAAGTTATTTTTCTCTTTTCACTCTGTTCACTCTATTAATGATTATTTTAAAGACACGGTATGATGTATTTTTTGTGAATAAACATTTTAGTTTAGACGTGGGCCTGTGCTATAAACCCGTATTCCTGGATTCACAATTGATCATAAAATAAAATAACTGACATGGCTGTGTCCACTACTACAGGAACTTAAAAAGCTAGTCAGTGCTGCTTTGATTCGGAAGGCTCTAGAGTCATAAATCGGATGACTTGGATCAATTCCTAGTGAGTCACGGACCTTCAACAAGTATGCTGCATGGGAGCCCTGGAAGTTCTTATTTTTCATATGTCACAGAATGCATGTTGACTTCATAGGGGGGTTGTCTAGCTGCAGTGTGTCCCACCTGGCATTTTAGCATTCCTTGGAGGTACAGGGACAGGTGCAGCATCCAGCCTTCTGCATGCAGCCTGTCAAAAACCCAATTTCATAAGATACCCCAGAGTTTTTTTAAAGCAGAGAGATGTTAACACATGCTTTGGAGACCAATTTAATCTAGGGTAGTCAAGCCATTGTTTGACATTCCCTGGGCTGGGTTAACAGGTGTTGCATGAAGAAAGCATTTAGCTTTATCATTGATCTAACTGATCTAATGTATAATATAACTACAATCTATGACAAGAACTTTTCTTATTGTAGCAAATGAATTGAAAATAATTCAAAAGGAAGTTATACAACACAAGGCTTGTGTTGGATTACCTTACTGCCAGTCAGGAAGGAATGTGTACAATTGTTAGCAGATCCTGCTGCAACTACATTTCCAATGATACTGAAGCCGAAGATGCTACCATTGCTCACGTGGTTCATGGCAATTGGAGGCTGGATTGCTGGTCTCCTGCATGGGCTGCTCTATGTTATTGGCATGTGTATCACCATATATGCATTAGTTAAATGTTTGCCTGTTCTTTTGAAGTCATTGCATAAAAGAAGCAGCTGGCAACTCCATAACATCAAGCGTATTTATTGTGAAGCCTTCACAGTGAGTACAGTCAGCAGCAGACTAGTTTTGGCGATAAGCCTTGTTCACAGCACAGTTCTTTTGAAGTGTTCTTTTCGTACCTGTACTGTAAAGCATGAAATTAAAACTTCTCACTCTGATCCTGCAGACATTAATCGTCCATCCACCTATGAGATGGTGGCTGCTTTTGTCCAAACTGAGACTGTCGGTATAACCTTCTAAAAGATAAATAACACAAACCGCAGGAGAGACTGTTAAGATGAGATACATCACGGAGTTGAGTTTCTAACATGTAACAAAATGGATTCACAAGTAAGATATCTAAGCTTGCATTAATCAGAACTATAAGTCAGCTATGTTCTACATCTTGTCATGTTCTGAGTTCTTTCTTTTTATTTTAGCCCTGTCTAGACAATGTAGTAATGAGAGGATGTAGAATTAGACTCATGATGCTAACCATTGTTCTAGATGTATGGGATGTGTGGGATGGTGGTTAGAAGAAGATGGATAGGAAAGGACATGCGGTCTTGTACTTTTGGTAATGGTTATTTATTTTATATTATGTTATTTTTAATAATTCCTTTATGAGAATTAACAAGAATTACTTAATATGCAAACATCATTTGTCACCAGTTATCATTATGATACATTTACCATGTTATCTTAGATAATCAGAATTTTCCCATTGGATATGTGTCCCAAATACAGAATAGTGTAGAAAGCATGTAATTAATATGTAACCGATGTCATATAAAAACTGTGTGTTTACTCTTGAACCTTATCACTCTGCCTCTTATGCTCTGTAATCCAGTATACACTGCTATTAATCATACATAGATGGAAGATATACCTTTGCGGATGTCCTTCATTGCAATGCTATTCTTTACAGGAAAGCAGAAAGGTTTTTCTTTAAAAAATGTCATTAGCATGTTGATGAGGGGAAAAAGGAATCAGAGAGTCCAAAATGTAAGCGGAGCAAGTTTCAGCTATAATTTAGCCCTCTCCAGTAGCTCCCCCACCACTCCTGCTGCTGAGTATGAAAGGAAAATCCTGTGTAAGCTACAGATTGCTGGCGTTATAACTAAACAGGGTCATTGGCTCTCCATATGACAGCACTGATTAGCTTGATACTGATTGGCCCAACCATGTCACACAGAGTCAGTCTCCATATAAAGCACCAATTGGCCCAATGCTTGACTTGGAGATAATCACATGCTCATTCATCCATGAAAGAACTGCATTTAGGTGATCTACAAATACTGGTTCTGCATGTCATTACTATTATATTTGCTTACCGTATTTTATTATTGCACACGTTCATGACCCAATAACAAGAATGAAAAAAATGAGTGCAAAAGAACAAACTGTTGCAACTGACTAATCCTTAGAGGCGGGGGTTACTTTATTCATACTTTTTTTTTCCTTTATTCCAGTAGTCCTGCCACTAACACACTTGCTGTCTAGGGTTAAAGCAGTGTTGTCATAATAAGACAGTACTACAAACAACCCCCCTCTTCTCTATAACATCAAGAGAATGGGTTATGTAGTCCTCACTTTACATAGCTAGTAACGACTGAAACCCGAAACATGTTGTTGGGATGCAACCGTCCTTGGTTCAATAGACTATTAGACCTGCCCAGGGTGGCCCTTCAATCACACAGTAGCTTTCCATTGTTTATATAACAGAAGCAGTAAACAATATTACATCTAGATTGTTTATGGAACATTCTCAGTATGTACCAGAACAATACATAGACAGGAATGTGATTAGAGACAGTCAAGCGTCAATTACAAGAAATCACACGTTATCAAGGAACAAGAAACGAAACTTATCCTTGGGACCTAGACTTGTTCCCAAGCAAGCGTTTGCTTAGAAATGTGTGGGATTATATGACTAAGCAATGATTTCTAAGATGGATGCTTACATCTAAGATGGAGTCACATTGGTTCATATTCCTTCAATCCCCTCTTAATTCATAAAAATGAATTCCTACAGCTTTTATGCTCCTCTTTCCTTTCTTTATACTGCCCCTCACTTCCATGTTTTCTATCTACTGCTTAAAACCATCAATACTGTACATTCATTAAATGTAACTATATTGCTACACCTAGAGGCTCCCCTCCTCCCCCCACACTCAGCCGTGACGTTTACACAGGAATTTCTCTCCCAGACATTCATGAGCGCAAGGGAGAGGGGGGAGGAAAAATCAGCAATCCTCCCTACGCAGCACCGTGAATTACTCCCTTCTTCCCAGAAACCCAGAGGGTGGGGTCTTCTGTGGAGAATCACTGTGAAACACTGTGAAGTCCTTTCCACAATCATTTATACGCAGTTTTAGAAAAATTAACCATACTCCTTAAAGTATGGACACTAGTATAGCTCCTTTAGCCAAAAACTGACTAAGCCATGGACCCCAGACACCGATTAATTACTCGCCACAGAGAGCAGAATGAAGTGAGAATAATAGTTTCTTCACCGTGGCCACTTTTCTGCTCAATATGAGTTTTCACATTCTTAGTCTGGTTCTCCCTCATTTAAAAATATGTCACTTGGTGACACAAATAATAGATACAAAACTTCAAAAACCAACCTGTTACCATATATCTGTTTCCTAAAAAAATTTGGGTGACAAGCCTTCAGTAAATTTTACCTCACAATGTACATTTAACCTTAAAACCTTAACCCTAGGTTTCCCTTCTTTAAACAAATAACCTTTACCGATCTTATATTACCACTAATATAATATAATATATTACCACTAACCACTAGGAACCACTAGGAATACCTACTCACCAAGTATTCCCTGTGGTTTCTATAATAAAACACAAGTCCAGTGCACAACCAGGACATGCAAATGACATTTATAATATCTTAATCACTTTATGCAACAGAGAGAGAACGAAAATATATTTTCAGAGTTACGAGTTCAATCTGTCATTTTTTTTAGAAAACCCAGTACTGTTTTATTTCCTAGACTCTTACAAGAGTCTCTTTATTATTTTACGAGCTTCTAAAGCAACATATATATATATATGAGGTTTCTTAGAACCTTAGACTCCTAGAGACTTTTACCATGTGCTTCTAAATCGCCATATATACAGTGGGGCAAAAAAGTATTTAGTCAGCCACCAATTGTGCAAGTTCTCCCACTTAAAAAGATGAGAGAGGCCTGTAATTGTCATCATATGTATACCTCAACTATGAGAGACAAAATGTGGAAACAAATCCAGACAATAACATTGTCTGATTTGGAAAGAATTTTTTTTGCAAATTATGGTGCAAAATAAGTATTTGGTCAATATCAAAAGTTCATCTCAATACTTTGTTATATATCCTTTGTTGGCAATGACAGAGGTCAAACGTTTTCTGTAAGTCTTCACAAGGTTGTCACAAACTGTTGCTGGTATGTTGGCCCATTCCTCCATGCAGATCTCCTCTAGAGCAGTGATGTTTTGGGGCTGTCGCTGGGCAACACGGACATTAAACTCCCTCCAAAGGTTTTCTATGAGGTTGAGATCTGGAGACTGGCTAGGCCACTCCAGGACCTTAAAATGCTTCTTACAAAGCCACTCCTTTGTTGCCCGGGCGGTGTGTTTGGGATAATTGTCACACTGAAAGACCCAGCCATGTTTCATCTTCAATGCACTTGCTGATGGGAGGAGGTTTGCACTCAAAATCTCACGATACATGGCCCCATTCATTCTTTCATGTACACAGATCAGTAGTCCTTCCCTTTGCAGAGAAACAGCCTCAAAGCATGATGTTGCCACCCCCATGCTTCACAGTAGGTATTGTGTTCTTTGGTTGCAACTCAGCATTCTTTCTCCTCCAAACACGACGAGTTGTGTTTCTACCAAACAGTTCTACTTTGGTTTCATCTGACCATATGACATTATATGACTTTTTTGCCCCACTGTATATGTATATATATATATATATATATATATATATATATATATATATATATATATATATATATATGTGACACAGTTTATGACCAACAAAGTTATACGGATGGTCGCAACCAGAGGTCTCGGTAAGGAAGAATAAAATTCAACACCAACCGGACGTAGCTGACCAATCCCGGACAAAGTCCCTTAACAGTTAGTCCCTCTTGGAAAGTCACTGGTGTATGTAAATTAAACCTTAGTACTTGAAATCTTGGTTTACCTTCCCTGAATAATGGACCTTTGCCAATCTTGTAGTGATAACCCCCTGGTACACTTGCTACTAAGTATGTTTGACTATCCTTATAGCAAAATAGTAAACCCACAACACATTCAGAACATCTATTAGACATTAATAATGTTCTTATACTCTAAAATATGTCTGATTACCGTGATAACAAAACAGTCCAACAACACACTCTGGGCACTTACCAGGCATTAATAATATTCTTATACTTCTATACAAGATTATTCTTACACTTCTATGCGATAGAAAGATAAGCAAAAGTGATCTGAGATATCGGACTTTCCTTTTGGCCTCCAGGACCTTTAATAGCCACTTGGGACTATTGGACCCATCCAGGGTCTATCTATACGTGTTTCCTGAACACTTTAGGTCTTGCAGGACCTTTAATAGCCACTCAGGACTATTAGATCCATCCAGGATCTATTTATACGTGTTTCCAGAACACTTTAGGTGTCTCAGGACCTTTAGTAGCCACTCAGGACTATTAGACCTATCCAGGGCCTATTTCTCGTGTTGCCAGAACACTTAAAAGTCTATCCCCTACACAGATCTTAAAATAAGGATAGTCGCATGTCTCCTGAGCTCTTCCTTCTGCACCACCACAAAATTCCAAGTAAGAAAGTCCATACTGCCACTTCTGATCACTGCGGCAAAGGGCTGCATCCCTCTGAACTGAAAGCAGACTCAGCCTCCGTCGGTGGCCGGTGGGTTTTAATAAAGTGAAGGATATACATGACATGGAGGACTTGATAGCAACGGAAAAGGGCCTAAATGAGAAATTTTCCAAAACATGGTATTTTTGGCACAAATTCTACTTCTCTGAGGAATACGAGCAACTAGTGGCTCGGTCCCCCTGAGAGGAACGAATCTGAATGCTCCCCAGGTGGGGTGGATGTGACTGGAGGGTGGTAACACCCCTCCCCCCTTCCTTTTTTTTCCCCCTACCTCCCCATCATTGCTTTACTTGCTTACTTTACTTTTACTTTCTCTGATATCTTTTTAATGCCAACACTAGAGTTTTGGCCTGTTCAAGTCTGTTTCTAATGGGCTTGACGTTTCTATCTCTAACAAAATAGGCATCTGCCGCAAAAACATGGCCATGCGGGGGACGGAGGACTCCTGTAAGCTTGACACACGCTGCGATCCCCCTCTGATAGCGGTCTCCACATCTTTATGTATGTTCTACATATGGGATGTTGGGGAATGTTTGCTGTATTTTGATATACATCAGTTTGTTCTCTGTATACCCGCATGTCCTTTTTTCTTAAATAAAGAATTTATTTTAAAAAAAATAAGGATAGTCGCGAACACAGGTCACGGCAAGGTAAAAATAAATTCAAATCAAAAAAGCGCAACCCAATGTGAATGATAACAGTGAATCTCTGAAACAATGTGAAATTCCAACCGATATCCCAACCGATATCTCAAAGCTGGAATATAAGTGAAACAAACATATATAAATGGAAAAAGATAAATTGATCAAAATAAAAATAAAACTAATGACATAAAACTCTCAATTGATAAAAGTCCATATGAATGTTCAGACAAAGGGTACAGGTCTTAGGAATGCTTCATTGTTCAATCCTCCCAGTAAACCCGCCCCCAGTGTTACTGTGTTTAAAGATTTAGTCCTGAAGGACTTGTGAAATGCCCGTTTTCGTAAAGCTACTCAGGAAAATATTCAGCAGGGTATAGAGTCCTTGTGTTCAAATAAAAACGTAATTATCAGACCAACGGATAAAGGGGGGGGATTGTCCTGCTAAAGGAGCAGAACTATCTTGAACAAATGGATCATCTCTTATCGGATAGAGAGACCTATATCCTTCTTAAAAAAGATCCCACCAATGCATATAAAAAATTGCTCAAGAGTATAGTACAAGAGGGATATAGGAAGGGCATCATAGATCTTAAGGAGCAGGAATATCTAATCCCATTGGTCCCTAAGATGCCTATAATATATTACGTTCCTAAAGTCCACAAGGATCCCATCCGCCCACCAGGTCGTCCCATAGTGAGTGGAATCGACTCCCTCACATCTCGGATTGGAAAATTCATAGATTTTTATCTCCAACCGTTGGTATCTAAGACACCTGCCTTTTTGAATGATTCCACTCAAATTATTAATGAAATCTCCCAGTTTAAAGTGGGGCAAGACGTCCTGCTAGTCACAGCGGACGTCTCCTCACTCTACACCATCATCCCGCATGAGTTGGGATATCATGCTGCTGAATATTTCCTAACTAAAGACCGTTCACTGAGGAAACACATCCGGGATTTCATATTGGGACTTTTACGTTTTGCTATGGAACATAACTACTTTTATTATAACGGACAGTACTATCTACAATGAACGGGAGTGGCGATGGGGGCTAAATTCACCCCCAGCGTCGCTAACCTCTTCATGTCATTGTGGGAGAATGACAACCTACTAACGGGGAAAGACTCCAGACTGATTTTTTGGAGGCGCTATATAGATGACGCCTTCTTCCTTTGGAGAGGGAATGCAGAGTCGCTACATTTATTTATGTCCCGATTAAATACTAATCATTGGGGCATCAAGTTCACCTATGAACATAGTAGTTTGTCGGTTAACTTTTTGGACTTGGTCATTTTTAAGGAGAATTACCAACTTTCCACTAAGAGTTATTTTAAGCCAAGTGATCGCAATGGGTATATCCCGATCGGGAGTTGCCATCACCCCAATTGGATGAAGGCAGTTCCCAAAGGACAGTTTCTAAGGATGCGCAGGAACTGCTCATCATTCGAGGATTATCATACACAGGCGACCATCCTCAGCGACCGATTTAAAGAAAAGGGATATGAACCCCCCAGTCCTAAATAAAGAACTAACGGATGTCTCCCTTTGAGATAGAAGTAGTCTACTAGCTCCTAAAGTTAAAAATATTCCGGCAAATAACAAATTTGAATGGTCCTTTTTCACTACATTTTCTTCTCAATACTGGTGGGTCAATAAGATTTTTAAAAAACACTGGGATGTTCTGAAAAATGACAGGATCTTGGGACCAAAATTGCCGGATAAACCAAATATCATTTATAGAAAGAATCAAACTTTGAAGGATACTCTGGCTCCTAGTATGGCTAACCCTCCGGAAAAGATGAGTATGTTACCAAATTTGAAAGGTTTTTTCCCTTGCAAAAGGTGTAAAGTTTGCAAAACCTCAAAAACCATCAAAACTTCTTCCTTCACATCTCATGTTACATCTAAGGAATATAAGATAAAAGAGTTCATCACCTGCAGTACATTAGGGGTTATTTACCTGTTGAGATGTCCATGTCATCTGCAATATATAGGAAGGACTACAAGACCACTTAATGTCAGAATTGGTGAACATTTGTCTAACATTAGAAGAGGCTTTGTAGGACACAGCGTGTCCAAACACTTCCACCTATTTCACCAAAGGGATCCATCCCTTTTGGAAGTCATTGCTATAGAAAAATATATTCCCCATTGGCGGGGTAGCAATTTGAAAAGGCAAATTTCCCGGAGAGAAACAAGATTAATCTATGACATGCAGTGTTATAGCCCTTGGGGGCTCAACATTGAATGGGACATAAATTGTTACATTGACAACCGATGATTACTTGTTTTTTTCTCCCATTTATTAGTTCTTTTACTTATACATTTTAGGTTTGGTTTGAGATTATCAATGCTGCCTTGTAAGAATTTATTCATACTTATGAGATTACCAACACCATAGATCCGTTAGCAGATGGACAGTGGGTTGGATTGTCAGCAGCATTTATATAAATCTAGATACGATTAATTGGTAGAATTCTATAGTACATTTCCTTCCTTTACCAAGCTGACATTTTTTGATATATGTATCAGCAGAAGATGTGATGTTGTTTCCTTTAGATAAGGGCACCAGATCCCTTCTTTATTCTGGGGTCATTTTCTCTAGGGAATATTTACGTTGCACTTTTTTCCTTCCTTTTTATATAACCTTAATTTGGTTATATTAAACATTTTATACAATTTTTATTTGTGATGGGATAAATGTATATGTTTACAGGCAATTTTATTAACTTTTGATAATGTGCCGATACCCTATTTTATGATTCGTATATTATATGAATCATAGAGGTGGTATGATGCACTCACTGCGATAGAGCATACATAATTTTGTTGTGAAAATCAATGTATCTTAAATATTATTTGCCATGTGTTTTGCTCATACTCTCACCAGATCTCAGTGCCTGCTGAATAATCAGCACCATTCGATTGCTGTTGGTTATTTTATTAGCCAACTGTGTTTGATTTTGTTAGCTAACTGTTTTTGGTTCAGCAGTGTGAGTGACACGGGTTGATTTAGTTATTAATTCACTTCCTGTGTCACTCCCACATCAAGAGGTATTTAAATGTGGTGATGGGCGTCGGAACTTCAGCCTCCGTTCCCAGTAGAATCCTTGTACGGGGAAACATGTAGGGTGGAGCCACAAGTCTCTGACACCATCATGTTCCAGACAGCTGGTGCTAACCGTGGCTGTTTTTGAAAATTTGTCTCTGTTCCATGGATGTCAGTGTTTTATGAAGCCTGTGCAATAAATACGTTTTTTATGAAGAAATACTGCACCATGAGGATCTTTTCTTCTTCCTTCTCTTTGGTAATTGACTGCTGACTTCTGGATGCTGATCTCCACTTGCTGTATGTGGAAAACGTGAGTTATATAAAACACAATACTCACCTTACAGCAAGCGAAAGATTTTTGAAGTGCCCGCAGTCTGTGGGATTCAGCGCCAAAGTGACCGCCTCCGGATTTCCCAATAGATCCATGTGTGGTGAACACCGAGAACAGTTCGAGTGAAGGCAGGTCGGCCTAGTCCTGAGCCCAATATCATCTTATATCTGGTAAGCAAGCCATTTACTTACTATTGGATGTGAAGCTTATACTATCAACCTGTCTGAGTATTACGCCTTCCGCCGCATAGGAATTCCTTCACGGCAACAATCCTGTATATGTCATCTTTGGACTAGTCTCCCATAGATATTACATCATATGGACTTTTATCAATTGAGAGTTTTATGTCATTAGTTTTATTTTTATTTTGATCAATTTATATTTTTCCATTTATATATGTTTGTTTCACTTATATTCCAGCTTTGAGATATCGGTTGGGATATCGGTTGGAATTTCACATTGTTTCAGAGATTCACTGTTATCATTCACATTGGGTTGCGCTTTTTTGATTTCTTTTTTTCATATGTTTTGAGTCCTTTTTCAGGCTAATTGAATAGCAGCACCCGCCCATCAGGTGAAGGTCATACCATTCACCCTTCTCTCACACATTTAGAGCATCACACTTAATTTGTGTTTCAAATACACTTAAGTTTTAATTTTTTATTTAATTTCGTCACTGTTTAAGGCAGCGCTGGATTTTTTCCATTTACTATTAAAAATAAATTCAACACAGATGTCTTGACTATCCTGCCGAACTACACCAGTTGTTGGGGTGTAACCGTCCTTGGTTCAATAGACTATTAGACCTGTCCAGGGTGGTCCTTCAATCTCATCAGGCCTGGAGAAATTACTCTGAAATAACTTGAGTCGCACACAGTAAGTCTGTCAAAGTAAATCTGATAATGTTGTATTTTTGCATGGTTTATATAGACAGAATAATACTGTTACAAGCATAAGTTTGATCACAGAGTAGCTTTCCAGCAGTAAACAATATTACATCTAGATTGTTTATGGAACATTCTCAGTATGTACCAGAACAATACATAGACAGGAATGTGATTAGAGACAGTCAAGCGTCAATTACAAGAAATCACACATTATCAAGGAACAAGAAACTAAACTTATCCTTGGGACCTAGACTTGTTCCCAAACAAAAGCGTTTGCTTAGAAATGTGTGGGATTATATGACTAAGCAATGATTTCTAAGATGGATGCTTACATCTAAGATGGAGTCACATTGGTTCATATTCCTTCACATACTAATAGGTAAATTCTGACCTCTGTAAAAATCTATCACTGACCAACCTCTTTCCACCTCCTGCTTCACCCTATTGTGCCATCAATGTGATGTGTAGCCTCAATGACCAATAGCAAGGTGCAGAAGGTGGGAGAGGGTTGGCCAGATTTCAAGTAATGACTAGAAATCGATACTAGCATATTAGAGGTTCCTCAATTTTGGTCCTCAGGGGCGTTCTAATTAAACTCAGACAAGCAACCTTGGATCAATGCATCTTAGTAGTTTTGTAGCTTTTATGAAATCTCTGTTTAAAGTCTCTTATATTTTAATTGGATTTGATGAATTCTGATGACT